>APFE031303738.1:7882-73029 GCA_000404065.3 Pinus taeda | reverse complement strand
TAACAAGGGGAGAAATTAAAGTATTGCTTAAGAGCAGTTAAGAATTCTTAAACAATATTCACAGTGAGAGAATTAGTTTAGACATGAGCAATTAAGAATTCATATCCATGGCTAATCCAGAAGAAAACATATTTATAAATAGAGATTGAGCATATGGTGTATTCAAACAAATCCTAAGCTATTCTTTTTCTCTACTTACTATGATCATGAACAGATATAGATTATTGCATACACAGAAAGACAAGAACACAGTTCAGAATAACTATTTGTTCTAGCAAATGACACAGGAATTCTGCAACATAACACAACCATTCATTTCCACCTTTAGACAGTATTGGAACCAGGAACTCCACCAGCAATTTGTATTAGCAAAATGTCTCAGATATACAATTCAGCGCTTCTGAAAGAGTTTCACTACAACCGACCCTCAATACATTCTTTCGAGGGGATATATATACAAAAATTGGATACAAAATATCTAGAGAGTGAGTTATTGTGCAATAAATTACGCCACCAACTCTCTTACAAAAAGTAAATGAAAGATATAGCTACAGCAATTAATGTTGAGATGGCAGCTATCTTTCTGTCAGGCAACTTTTGACTTTTTGGCTCAGGAAATTTGGCTGTAGCTGTGCCTTTAAATCTGCGTTAATTGAGCCTGTTGTCTGAGTGCTTTGATGAGTCACTGTACGGATGCTTCCTGTGATATCTGCGTGCGGGATTATCTGCTGACCTGTACTGTGACTGAGATCCGAATTTTCACAAAAAGGAATAATATAGTGGAATCACCTAGGTAGAACTTCCAGCATTGCCTGCCACCAATCAGCTGGAGGTAGCTGATGTCTCCTTATTTTTACCAGTGTTTCATCTGCTTCTGTATATCTGTAGAAATTTGGACGCACTTCAAACAGATGATTTATCTCATGCTTAATAAAAAATAAATTTTCTAATTTGTCATACAGAGACTGCCCAGAGGGAGGCCCTGCTTCTTCTATGGAGCTGGTGGATGCTGTGATCTGATTTTCAACATAATTGTTGATCCTTATGATATATTGATCATATGACAGCAATTGTCCTGTGCCAGTCACTAGGCTAGGCAGTCCTTTATCCTGCAATACTGTCATATTTTCCCTGAATTCATCAATTTTTGCCTTCATATCCTGACATTTCCTTTCTAGAGTTTGAGTGAAATTCCTCAAAGTCAACACTTTCTTGGCTATCAGGATGGTGTTTGTTATGCTGTTTATTTATAGTGCTGCCAATTCCTCCCTAGTGTGAGTATTGAGGAAATGTATCATTTTATTGGCCTGCTCAGGCATGATTCCTAGTGTTGTTCTGGCCTTTTGTATTTCAACATGAGCTATGCCTATTAGTTCAATTTTCATGTATTGCCTGGATTGACCTCCACTGGTCATGGATTGATTGGCCAATTTTGGCCCAGATTATATTCTTGATTTTTGCCAGAGTTTTTCCTAGAAGCAATTCTTTTTCCAAAGCTTTCACTTTGGCTTCCAAGGCCTTTATCTCTCTCTGCTTCTCTGCCACAGTCATCTTGGACTTGTCATAGCTGGCCTCTAGCTTGGCCAATCTATCTTTGGCTTCATTGATTTCTGTCACCTGAACCTCAAGTTCCTTGACAACTTTCATCAAGTCCTCCATGCTCATGCTGGATTTTGTTGCTGCTATTGTTGCCTCTATTGCTGGTGTGGCTGTGGTTGTTGCTGGAATAGTAGGAGGGGCTGCTGCTTGTGTAGGAGGGACAGGGCCCAGAGTTGTAGAAGTTTGAGGGGGCCGGGAGGTTGACTCCCCTTGCTTGTCCTGCAATGCCTTTTCCAATTCTTCTTCCATCTGTAATATTCTTTGATTCATCATTAGAAGCAGATCCATGGCCTCATCAACTTGCTTCTCGTGTACAAGTTCTGTTGTTTGAGGGTGAATGGTTGGAGGCAATTTTGCCTGCTTTCTCAGTGCAACAATGTCATCCTCTTTTTTCTTCATAAGGGCCTTAATACCCTTTGGATCTTTAGGATCATTTCCTAGATCAATTATTATGTCTTCCAACGTTTTTATTCTGTTGTCTTTAGCAGTGGAAGACATCCTTTCCAAATCAGGCTGTGTATTTGTATTCCTTAGTGATTTTTTTAACTGATGGGCCAGCATGGCCCTGTCTGCAAGAGTGGCATACACCATTTCCCTAGTCTGTTTTTGCAGCTCTATCTGATCCATGGGGTGTATGTCCTTGGAGAGGACCTCTAGACTTGTTTTGATGTAGTCTGCAGATGATCTAGGCTTTGGAATTTTAGGTTTAAGATGAGTAAAAATCATCTTATTCTCCTTGATGTCATATGCTGCCATCAATCTCTATTGCTTGGACGGTGTTGTCTTCAAAAATTGATCATACAGTTGAACTCTTAAGAGTTCATTTTGGGCCTTGATTTCCATAAATGACCCTTTGACTTCAGCTAGTTGCTTGCCCTGTTGTCTTGAGTAGGATACCTTTGTGCTTTTCTACATGGCCTGTTCCTGCTGAAATGAACTAGTGGTAGTTTGCTGGCTAGTTTCTCTTTCTCTGCTTTGTCTTTCTGCTCTTTCCTCACTGATGTCTTCTTCCTCGGTTTGAGGGTCAATTCTTGGCCTCTTGGCCTCTGGTTGCTGTGTTGACCCACTTGGAGGTGTGGCCTCCTCTCTATCTCATTTTTTGCCTCTCTCTTCATTGAGAGGTGTTTGCAAAACTGGGATTTAGGGTGTTTCAGCTTGCTGTACAGGGGCTTGCCCTTGACTTTGATCTTTTGAAGTACAAGGCTGCCCTGCCTTTGTCTCTTGCTGTTCATCCATCACCTCTTTTCCTTTTGCTGTGGTTGTTGTTTTAGTAGATGCCTGTTGGGTGGTCTGTGTAGCTACAGCAGTGGATGTGCCTTCTCCCACTTGGGTTGGTTGCTTGAATATGACCTGCTGACAAGAATCCAAGTCAAGAGTTTTCTCTAAATCTTTCACAGTCTGCTCCATTGTCTCCTCCTGAGTAAATTCCTCTACTAATGTACCAGGCACCCATTCATCTTGGTTGGCAAAGTGTTCTATTTGTAGATATGGACAATGTTTATAGGCTAGCAGCCTATACTTGACTCTTCTAGCACTGATAAAGCCTTCAGGGTCATAAGGAACCCACCAGAAGCTCCTTTTGAGTTTAAGTTGTTGCCCCAATATTTGATCAGCTTCTTGCCAACCATCTTTCTTGTTCATGATGAATGGGCCTAGGTGGTCTCTGAATTTGAGATTGGCTTTCTTCTTGGCACTATGGAAGTGTGTGAGGTCAGAATTGATGAGTTGCCTATAGTATTCCAAGGAAAACAATCTCATAGGCACATATCTTGGGAGCCTTTAAGGACAGAGCTCACAGCCATAGATTTTGATGACTGTGTGATTTTGGTATAAATACCAATCACCTATTTTGTAATTCCTGGACAGCTGTAAGATTTTCTGCATATCTTTGGATAATCTGGCAGGAGGAGTCCTTTTCAAGAGGCATGTGACTGGAAAGACAAATTGGTCAATGAATTCACAGTAGGAGTAAGGAGAGTTCTGGACTTGATGGAAAATTGAAGACCAGAAGATGACAGACCTCCTCTCACCCTGTGAATCTAGCTTCTTGATGTGGCACTGGAAGCAATCTGTCTAGTAGTACATGAAGAGGTGATAGATGTATGATGAATATTTGAATATTGCTTCCCTGTCCAGCCTCAGCAGTTGGTCATGTATCTTGTTGGCAATAAACTTAGCATAATTGTATTTTATAGCAGGGGGCCTCCCAAGGCTATATGCAAATAACAAGACCAACACAGTTTCATCAACATGCTCATTTGTGGAGAACCCCAGGACAGAGGATATCATGTCCACAAGCAGCTTGCCTACCTCATTGAAATTTGCATATGGGAAAGGAGGTGGCCCAGAAGGCTGGCAGTCTGCTCTCATGAAAGTTTTGGCAACTACAGTAATCTCAATGCTAGAGAGCTTGGAGCCCTCATCCAGCAAATATTTTATGGAAAAAAGGTAGAGCAGCTGGGTTTTCTTGTAATTTTGCATCTGATTGATGGAATCAAGAGTTATGTAAAAGAGGATCCTCCCAGATGGAGACTTAACAGCTCTGAGTTTCTGGTCATAATTTTCTGCACAGAGGTGAATGACTTTAGGAAAGATATTAACAGATGGTAAGAAATAGATAGGCAGATTAGACTCCCAGATGCCATACATGTCACTGTTGTCCAAGTGGCTGTTCCTCAGCTGGCAAAAGGTTTGCAGGTGATTCCTCTCTGCCACAAAATCTGCAATGAGGAAATCACTGTCCACAAGTGGCATAGCTTCAAGATCCTTACTGGGTGGATTGACAGGAGCAACATCTACAGCAGATGGAGTGGCCATGTCTGAATTTTATTGGATGTTTACTTGGGCTTAGGATTGGTGCAGAGGCTGAGGAATGCCCACTAAATTGTGTTTGAAAGTGAGCAGTTCTGAGAGTATGAGGAGACCTTTTTTTATAGGGTTGATGAATTGTGGGGCACTCTGTTGGAAGAAACCAGAGTGTTTTGAGCCAATTAGCTGGTTTTTCAAAGGGAATTTTGATAACAGGGATCAATGTGCAGTTATATGGGCTTTAGCCAGTAGCTCGGCTTCTAAAATTAGTTTTTCACGGTGAATTTCGCAGAAGGGTTCGGGTTTTTTGCAGAGCTTCATGGTGTAGGGACTTTACCAAATTTCTGGGTAGTTTTAGTGGATAATTTGACTGTGAGGAGCTTTGTAGAGTTTTTTATAGGAAATTAGGAGAAAAATGGCACAAACATGGGTGAAATAGGTCGCATGCAGCAAATACCTAGATTTTTCGGTGCAGGAGGTGTCAAGCTGGAACAATTGCAGGAATTTGAGTCAACTTTGAGGGCGGGAGCAGCTTGGGTGGACAAATTCTTGATTTTGGCCGCAAACGACGTATTCCGCATGCACAATGCTCCAAAAACAAGTTAAAATGACATAAAACGGTCATTTCCCAACTTTTTACGCAATTTTGGCCTTTTGGCGCCTTTTTGGTGATGACGTCAGCATGACGTCATCGGTGGGTCCGGGTACAGCAGGGTGACATGGCAGCTGACGTGGGTGGCCACGTGAAGGTGACACGGTGGCAGGGCATGTGGGCGGATGGATGACGTGGAGGCGACGTGGAGCAACGGTGGCGGACGAGGGTGTTGACGTCACGCTGACGTGGGTATGATGTCAGCGGGAGGGGACAGGCAGTAAGTAGTTTCCCTGGAGCACCCTTAGGCGGTAAGTGGTGAGAGGGGGAGGGGCTCCGAAAAACCCGGGAGGTTGACGCGTGGCGGGGGTACGGCGGTAAAACCGCCAATCCCCTGGACGCTAAACCTCTGCTCATTTACTGGTGAGATTGACCACCCATCATTAGATCTGTGGGGTCGGCGATCGAATGGCTGGCGGCGTTCATGATGTGACAACGGTTTATACCCGTGGGGACCCGCCAATTAAAATAATCATTTAAATATATTGTGCGCGGGGTGGGTTTTCAACTTTGGTTTCGGGTTAGTTTATAAATGTTTTAATTAAAAAACATTACAAAAACAAACCTTTAGCGCGGAAGAGGGTTAAGAAGGGTTAATGAGGGCGGGGTTTATGGTTTTTTTTATTTTTGACCAAAGTTTTTTAATAAAAACCCATAGTTTAGGGTGGTAGAGGGTTAATATTAACCCCTGATGGATTAAGATTCCCCAAGAGATGGTTGTATAGCTATAGTGCTAGGGGGGAGGGTATTTACATAGACTTTTTGGGATTTTCATATAGATTTTTGTAAAATTAGGGAAGGGGATGCTTAGGGAGCTAAATAATACATTAGTTGTTAATATGACATTGTGAGGTGAGTGTGTAGGGGCAAATGCTAAGTTTTAAGGAATAAAACTTAGGAATGGGAAATGAGGGAATTGAGAGCAACGATTTTTACACAAAAATGTGGCTTCTTTCCCTTGACTGAACTTCATAGTTTGACCTAGTACTTTGTCATGGAATGAAGTGGAACAGGACACTTGAGCAGATCCCAAGGTCCTTGGGGGGTGTTAATAAATGATGTTTGGGAAAAAAGGGGGAAATTAGACATGCTTCCATTGTTATGTCCTCAAACCTCTACCATGGTGCCAATACCCTGAATGGAATGAGTCTTGCTCTTGATAAGCCAATTGGTGATGGCCCTTCATTTCTGCAACCTTACACTACTTACCCAACCTAGTAATCCTAACATTTTTTCTTCACTTGAAGTGGGTGCACTTGAATTAACAGACCCTGATTGTTCTCTTTTTCTTTTGACTGCCCTCCTATCTAAATCTACCCTTATTTCTTCTAAGGACCCAGATTAAGCAGTTGGGCTCCTTCATTTCTCTACCTAGCTAGTCATCTGCCAAGCTTGAGCTGTTTGGACAGGAACCATTATCTATTCTGTAACAAGCAATTTAAACATGGCATGGTCCAGATTAGACTGTTGGGCCATCCATCAAGTATGATTAGCATCAGTATTTGTAGACTGTGTTACTGCCAAAAGATAGTAGTGGCATTTTGATTGGCCACTTTCTTGGTCTTTAGTTTGGGGTTCATTTTCACTTTTGACCATTTGATTTTCTTGCCTTTTGATTATTCTTTTAAGGCATACCCTCTTTTCATTTTCTAATTTTCCTAGTATGTACACAAAATATGGAACCTTTGCTGCCTGCAATGATGAACATATTTAGCCCTTCCACTGTCAATTATGAAAGATGAAACCTATTGGTATAGGAACCTAACAGTGGCTCCACTTGGGGATGGCTTTTCCTGGAGAAAAGCCAAGAACAGCAGGTCAGATGGCCTTATTTTCTTTTCCTTCCTGCAGTGAATCCTCTCTAGTATTGACACCTTTGATCTGAATCCTATGAGCTTGTGTGTAGTGTCTTTTGACCTCATTTGTACGAGAATTACCACTTTGTGTCTTACTAGCCTGTATCACTGTTTATCATTTGTTCTCTTGTTCTGTAGACCTTCCTCAATTTTTTTTGTGGAGCTTTTCAATCATCTATGCCCCCTTTGATATATTTTGCTGATCATTTTTCAAAATCTGTTGTAGTTTTTCCTTTATCTATCTGCTGTAAAAAAGAAAAATGCTGAAAATACACATATTTATGTACAATATGTGTTTGTACTATGCTCATGGATCGTAATAATGCTTGAGCATTCTCCCATTCACTGGGCCTTCATCGTTATTTGAATCATCCAGACTCTTTAGAAAAAAAGTGTTATTGCCTTGCACAGCTTGAATTTCAAATGGTCCTTTCCACAGAAAGTCAAATTTGCCATGTTTCCCTTTGTCTTCCCTCCTAGAGTCCCATTTCAATACCTTGTTTCCTATGAAAAAGTCTTCAGCTTTTGTTCTTTTATCAAACATCGTTTTCAACTTTTCTTGTAGAACCTGGGTTCTCTGATACACTTCTTCCCTTGTTTGCTGCAAGTGAATTGTTTGATTGATCCTCCTCTGGATATCATTAGGTTCAGCTTGTATTTCCTGTAGCAATTTGATCACAAGGACCCCAAGAGATGATGGGAACACAGCTTCCAGGCCATATACCAATTCATATGGGCTAGTACCAATAGATCTTTTGGTGGTCAACCTATCTGCCCACAGTGCATTTACCAGCTTCTTATGCCAATTCTTTTGTTTCTCCTCCAAGACCTTTTTGATGATATTGATGAGGCTTTTATTGGAGGACTCAGCTAGGCCATTGCCTTGAGGGTAATAGGCTATTGAATGACCTAGGGTAATATGATATTTGTGACAGAAGCTGATCATTCTTTTGGATTTAAAGGCAGTTGCGTTGTCTGTTATGATTTTCTCTGGGCAGCCAAATCTAGACAAGATATTGGTTTCTAGGAATTGTATGATAATTGAGTCATTTGCTTGTCTACAAAGTATGGCCTCTATCCATTTGGTGAAGTAATCAGTAGCTGTCAAGATCCATCTATGCTGGCATGAGGGTGGAGGGTGAATTTCCCCAATGAAGTCTAAGCCCCATTGCTGAAATGGTTTTTCAGTTGAAATGGGCTTGAGGGGTAAAGGTAGTAACGTTTTCTTCCCTTCAAAGATATGACATTTATGACATGACATCACAAACTTTTTTGAATCAGTAAACAGGGAGGGTCAATAAAATCCAGCCCTCAGGATTTTATCAGCTGTTGATTTCCAATATAAGTGCCCTCCACAGTCTCCTGTATGAAATTCTCTAAGGACTTTATCAGCTTCATCTGATGTTAGGCAGTTGAGTAAGATACCTTAATGATTTTTCTAGAATAATACATTATCTATGATACAAAACTTTAAAGCTTTCATTTTCAAAAATCTCTTTTTGGTTCTAGATAACCCTGGAGGAGCTTGCAGTTTTAACAATATAAAACATATGTCAACATACCAAGGTGATTGTAAAAAGGCTTGATTGATCTGTGGAGTTGCCATCTCATGTTCGTTATCCAGTTCATTAATGTCAAGGGCTTGGAAATTAGTTTCAGTCATTAGTTTAGCTAGCCCTTGTCCTTTTATAAGTTTTGTTGGTTTGATCTCTATATCATATTCCAGAATGTTGACTATCCATTTACCCCTCTTACCTTCAATTCCCTCTTGAGTTAAAATGTGTTTGACCACTGCATTGGGCACATATGAAACTATGTGAGAGTACAAGATATAAACTCTGAAATCCTTTATGGCTTTGACAAGGGCATATGCTTGCTTTTCCATGATCTGGTATTTGAGTGGGGCATCTCTAAGGGCTCTACTGAAAAAGGCAATAGGTTTTTCACATCCCAAGTCATCCTTTTGTAATAAGACAACAACAATTGTATGCTCAGAGGCAAAGGAGAAAATCATGAAGTTTCTATCAAATATAGGGCTTGTAAGAACAGGTGTTTTTGTTAAAGCTATCTTGATTTCCTCAAAAGCCTGTTTGGCTTCAACTGTCCATTTGACTTTGGCATCTTTCTTGAGCATGTTGTTCAGCAATCTTATTAGTTCAGCCAAGTTAGGAATAAATCTTCTTAGGAAATTGATCTTTCCTAGAAAGGCTTGTAATTCTTTGATGTTTCTTGGATGAGGGACTTGAAGTATAGCTTGAATCCTATCAGGGTCAATTCTTATGCCATCTTTCGAAATTATATGACCTAGGAGTTTGCCTTCTTCCAGACCAAATAGCGATTTCTTTGGGTTCAAAGATATGCCATACTTTCTGTAAATTAAGAACACTTGTCTAAGATGTTTTAAATGTTCTTGGTCTAATTTTGAGAAGGCTGTTAGATCATCAAGGTATATGACTAAGAAATCATGGATTTCTTTAGCAAAGGCTATGTCCATTGCCCTTTGAAATGTAGCTCCAACATTCTTGAGTCCAAAAGGCATTTTGACATATTTGAAAGTTCCCCAAGGTGTAGTGAAAGCTGTTTTATCTTGATCATCTGGGTGAACTAGAATTTGATTGAATCCTGAGAAGCCATCCAGTAGTGAGATCCTTGAAGCTCCCACTACCCTTTGTAAGATGTGATCTATTTTTGGCAAGGGGTAGTGGTCTTTGAGAGAGACTTTGTTCAAATTTCTCAGATGAACACAAAGTCTTATCTCCCCAATTTTCTTTCTTGTGGGTACAAGTTTTGAAATCCATTCAGAAAATCTTATAGGTGCAATGATTCCAACTTCATACATTCGTTTTACTTCATTTTCGATTAGGGGAAGAAGGACTGGATTCACTCTCCTCAACTTCTGTTTAAAGGGTTTATGATTTTCTTTCAGGGGTATTATGTGTTGGATAACTGTAGTATCATAGGATTTAAGGTCCTCATAACTCCAGGCAAACACATCTTGAAACTCTTTGAATAGTTCAATATATTATGATTTCTTATCAGGAGGTAAGGTTCTAGAAAGCTTGATCATTTTGGGATTTTCAGTGGTCCCAATATTACGCTCCTCAATTTCTGCATTGATGGGTTACATCTTTGGTTTCTTAGGGATGTCATTTGAATAAAAAATGTCTTCTAAAGGAGTAAGACCTGTGGGAAAGAAATTATCCTTTAGTTGAATTACTTTAGTTTCTTCTTCAATAATTTCATCAAGAACTGGTAGTTTTAGCTTCTGTAAATTGGTAGAGTCAAAGGTTGTAGGATGTAATATCAGATTTGCTGTTTCAGCTGATATACTTGTCTTAAGTTCATCAATTTGGTGTTGATCATCCCTAATTCTTGTGTCTATGTTTAAGTTTGAGAATTCTTCTTTCCTGGTCAAAAAATTATTTATCTGAGTATCATTCTCAAATACTTGCCAGTTATCTACATTGTCTGGGAAAGAAGGCCTATGTTTGATCTCAACAGTGAATTGGTGGTTAGGCCCAAAAGGAAGTTTACAGGTGCTTGCAAAAGTTGCCAAACTATGAGCATGTAAGTTGTGGCTTCTAGGTATTTTGGTGAGCTGATATTCCAAGAAGCTGTTAAGCAAGTCTGTCACTGCTATCCTATAAGACCTTAGCCTGGGATCATTTGTGACAAAAGTTCCCTTTATCTGTTGTATAATTAGATATGAATCACCCAAAATGGAAACTTTGGTCACACCAAGACTCCTAATCAGTTTGAGACCTAGCAAAAGGGCTTCATACTCGGCCATGTTGTTTGTACATCTGAAGTTAAGCCTATATGCATGACCTAGAGCGTGGTCATTTTGAGTATTGTGTGTCCAAACCCCTGCCCCTGCTCCTAGTTTGTTTACTGACCCATCAAATTCTAAATGCCACAAGATCTCTTGATCAATGTTTCTTTTAATGGATTTACAGATTTGTTCAGTGGGCTGGTCTAGCTTTAGTGATTCTTGTGATATATTAATAGACTGTGTTGGGTTGATCACATTAGTGATCTTTTGATCTTGAGCAGTGGACTATTCATTTATGTGTCTGGTTTATGTTGTTTTTAGGAGCTTGACCTCAGTTTTGGGACACATATCAGCATTGTACAATATGAATGAGTCCATGTCTGAATGAATGGAGTAGATTGGGAAGTTTTGGGGCTTCTCCTGACTGCTGACCACATATTTCATCAGTTTTTCTCGGTATAATCTCTTTGGCTGGCCAAAGACTGAAATTGTGGCATATGACATGTCTAGTTGCAGAGATCCTTGGAGTTTGGCACCCCATGATCTTGATAAGAGCATACCATATTTAGGTGGAATGTCAGCTACTACCACATCCATTAAAATTGTTTTAGCTGGATATTGGACTAGGGATACATAAAGGTCTTTGATCAGGCCTAGACATCTTACCTGGATGGAATCAAATGAAAACAAGTCTTTATAGGGTCTGGTGATGTCTAGATCAAGTTTTTCCATTACTGATTTGGGCATTAGGTTATGAGAGGCCCCTGAGTCAAACATGGCATTGTGTAGCACTTTTTCATGAATGTTTAGGCTGACATAAAATGGAGGGATACCTCCTTATACTGATTTGCCATTGACTTCTGAGCCAAAGATAAGCTCTGGCTGATCATCCAGAATATTATCTGCATCCCTATTCTCTAGTACTTGCAATGATCTATTGATTTGTTGTTTGAAGACCTCATGTTTGGCTAGTTCAAAAAGAGGAATTTCTATTTTTAGTTTGCCAATTTATGTTTCTAAATTGAAAGGCTTTTCCATCTGAACTTTTATGTTGTGAGCAGCAAGTTTTTCCTTCTCTGCTGAATTTTGGGTGACCTTGTCATGGTCAGGTACACTGTTTTGGGGTATGCTTGATTTGTGTTTGTTTTCTAGAGGTCTTCCCAAGAGCTCTGTTGGAAGAGATGGTGTAGGTGAGGGATTTACTGGAGGCTGTATATCAGATACATCTTCCACTGTGACTTCCCTTTGGAGTTTTTTATCTGAGGACTCTGTTAACACAGATTTATCACTAGATTTTTTGGGCAGTTTGGTGTGTGTTTGTTTTGCAGTTTTAGGCACATCTATGGTTCTACTTCTTAACTTGTATTGTTTGTGTACTTCATAGACTGCTGTGTCACACCCTTCTTTGAAATCAAATGATTCACCAGATTTTGTTTGGAATTGTTTGTATTCTTGGGCTTGTTGATCATCTTGTGTTAAGAATATTTGTTGTTCACTGTCCAAACCCATTATATTGATGTGGGGATCTTCTACTTGTTCACTAGTGGTTGAGGCCTAGGCATAGTTTTCTTGAAATGGAGGTCTGATATTCTGATCAGGACCAGTTCTCCCCACATTTGGGTTTTGGTTTTTCCTAAAATTGGGATTCCTAGTAGTGTTGCTTGTTTGCCCTTCCCAAGAGGACTTTCTCTCCATGGTCTCAACTCTATCTCCCAACCTCTCCATACCTTTCATGATTGCATATAACTTTTGCTCAAAAGTTGAGGGTTCCTCTTTAAATGTTGTTCTTCTCTCATTTTTAGCTCTGGTTCTCTTAGCAATTAGGTTTTCCTCCACACTGACAGCTATATTCTGCATGTCTGCCAGACTTGGAGGTGCTCTTTCTCTTAATTGATATGCCATATCTGAATCAAAACCATCAGGGAATTTGATCAAGGCCAGATCAGGAGGAGGTCTTAGGTTCTGGGGAATAACGTTGTATACATTGTTGAACCTAACACAGTGATCTTGAACTGTTTCTTGTGTACCCCTTTTTAAATTATCATACTCTGTTAGTATGTGTAAAGGGTCTTTCTTCTTTTCCCATCTGTTTAAAAAGCTTAGGTATAAAGCATCAGGATTGAGTATAGAATTTGCAGCTAAAGGCCTAAACCAGGTCCTTACATCCCCTGTTAAACTTTGTACAAAAATTTTCATTCTTACATCTTCATCATCTATTTCATAGTTCTCAAAGTAGTCCTGCATTCTCTTGGTGTGTTGTTGGACTGTACAAGAGCCAGTACCATCAAAGTAAGTGATCTTGCTTTGATAATCTTGGAGCATAGCCCCTGGATTTGCAGGAAGGTGTAAAGGGGCATATTTGTTAGCCATATTTGTAGAGATAAAAGGGATAGCAAGAAGGAGTGGAACAGTTGGAACAACAGGGATAACAGGAGTAAGGTGTGTTGTGGATGGAGGAGTGGGGAAGCTAGTTTGGGAAGTGGATGAAGAACTAGGATAAGTGGGGGTTATGTGAGGATAAAATGATACTCTGGCAGGAGTAGGAGTATAGCTCTGCTGAACTGGTTCATCACCTGAATCTGAGAGCTCTCCTAGCTGCTCTTGCTTCTTCAAGATCTTGGGAATTAAATTGGGGTTTTCAAAGACAGCTGGGGGATTAGGGTTAGGGTTTGACCTAGTGTAACGAGTTTTCTTCTTTGGAGCCAGATTCTGAGTTTATTTTCTTAATGTTTTATGAGAAATTTATAATCACAGCTTTTAGAGGTACTTCCCAGAAGACTTAATTGAAAAAGAGGAAGCTTATTTCAAGTGGAAATTTGAAATTTCCCCAGTGGAGTCGCCAATAATGTTATCACTCAGGTTGTTCCTTGCTTCCTAAAGGGAATACGACCAAGGTAACCACTAACCAGTCTTTTAGCTACAGGTCTTGGCCTACCTGCAACCAGAGAGGGCTCTCTCTTTATAATTTAGCTTTGTTGGTGGGTGATTTTAGGCTAGTTATGGTGTACTGATTTTGTTTTAAATTTGGTTGGTTGGTGAATTCAAACAGAGCCGAGACATAAATTACAGAACACTTTGGGCCATTGGGAAATGGAGTTCAGGGCTATGTGCTGCTGAAGTATGTTTCTGAAGAAAGAGTATTGCTGCAAAGCCAGATAGGCATCTTTGGAACAATTTTTTAAGATCAGGTAATGAAGTTATGGAATTAGTTAGTGAAAGGAAATTAAGAATCTTTCACTATGCTAACAAGGGGAGAAATGAAAGTATTGTTTAAGAGTAGTTAAGAATTCCTAAACAATATTCACAGTGAGAGAATTATCTTAGACATGAGCACTTAAGAATTCATATCCATGGCTAATACAGAAGAAAACATATTTAGAAACAGGGATTGAGCATAGGGTGTATTCAAAAAAATCCTAAGCTATTCTTTTTCCCTATTTACTATGATCATGAAACATATATGAAATTTTGCATACATAGAAAGACAAGAACATGGTTCAGAATAACTTATTGTTCCAGCAAATGACACAAGAATTCTGCAACATAACACAGTCATTCATTTCCACCTTCAGACAGTATAGGAACCAGGAACTCCACCAGCAATTTGTATTAGCAAAAAGGTCTGAGATATACAATACAACTCTTCTGAGAGAGTTTTCACTACAACCGACCCTCCATACGTTCTATGAGGGGATATATATACAAAAATAGGATACAAAATATCTAGATAGTGAGTTATTGTGCAATAAATTACACCACCAACTCTCTTACAAAAAGTAAATGAAAGAAATAACTATAGCAATTAATGTTGATATGGCAGTTGTCTTTCTGTCAGAAAATTTTTGACTTTTTGGATCAACAAAGTTGGCTGTAGCTGTGTCTTTAAATCTGCGTTTATTGAGCCCGTTGTCTGAGTGCTTTGATGAGTCACTGTACGGATGCTTCCTGTGATATCTGCGTGCTTGATTCTCTGCGGACCTGTACTGTCACTGAGATCTGAATTTTCACAAAAAGAAATAATATAGTTGGATCACTTGGCAGTACTTCCAGCATTGCCTGCCACCAATCAGCTGGAGGTAGCTGATGTCTCCTTATTTTTACAAGCGTTTCATCTGCTTCAGTATATAATTAAAAATTTGGTGGCACTTCAAACAGATGATTAATCTCTTGCTCAATAAAAAATAAATTCTCTAATTTGTCATACAGAGACTACCCAGAGGGAGGCCCTGCTTCTTCTGTGGAGCTGGTGGATGCTGTGATCTGATTCTCAACATAATTTTTGATCCTTGTAATGTATTGATCATATGACAACAATTTTCCAGTACCAGTCACTAGGCTAGGCAATCCTTTAGCTTGCAATGCTGTCATCTTTGCCCTGAATTCATCTATTTCTGCCTTCATATCATGACATTTCCTTTGTAGAGTTTGAGTGAAATTTCTTAAAGTCAGTACTTTTTTGGCTGTCAGGATAGTGTCTGTTCTGCTATTTATTTCCAGTGCTGCCAATTCCTCCCTAGTGTGAGTATTGAGGAAATGTATCATTTTAGTGGCCTGCTCAGGCATGATTCCCAGTGCTGCTCTGGCCTTTTGTATTTCAACATGAGCTATGCCTATTAGTTCAATTTGCTCATGTATTGCCTGTATTGACCTCCATTGGTCATGGATTGATTGGCCAATTTTGGCCCATATGATCTTCTTGATTTCTGCCAGAGTTTTGCCTAGAAGTAATTCTTTTTCCAAAGCTTTCACTTTGGTTTCTAAGGCCTTTATCTCTCTCTGCTTCTCTGCCACTGTCATTTTGGACTTATCATAGCTGGCCTCTACCTTGGCCAGTCTCTCCTTGGCTTCATTAATTTCTGTCACCTGAACCTCAAGTTCCTTGATAGCTTTCATTAAGTCCTCCATGCTCATGCTTGATTTTGCTGCTGTTGTTGTTGCTGCTGTGGCCTCTGTTGCTGATGTAGCTGTGGTAGGTGCTGGAATAGCAGGAGGGGCTGCTGCTGCTTGTGTAGGAGTAGCAGGGCCAAGAGTTGTAGAAGTTTGAGGGGGCTGGGAGGTTGACTCCCCTTGCTTGTCCTGCAATGCCTTTTCCAATTCTGCTTCCATCTGTAATATTCTCTGATTCATCTTCAGAAGCAGATCCATGGTCTCATCCACTTGCTTTTCCTGTGCAAGTTCTGCTGTTTGAGGGTGAATGGTTGGAGGCAGCTTTGCCTGCTTCCTTAGTGCAGCAATGTCGTCCTCCTTTTTCTTCATAAGGGCCTTAATACCCTTTGGATCTTTAGGATCATGTCCTAGATCAATGATTATGTTTTCCAACGTTTTTATTCTGTTGTCCTTAGCAGTGGAAGACATCCTTTCCAAATCTAGCTGTGTATTTGTATTCTTTAGTGATTCTTTTAACTGATGGGCCAGCATGGCCCTGTCTGCAAGTGTTGCATACACCATTTCCTCTGTCTGTTTGTGCAGTTCTATTTGATCCATGGGGTGTATGTCCTTGGAGAGGACCTCTAGACTTGTTTTGGTGTAGTCTGCAAATGATCTGGGATTTGGAAATTTAGGCTTAAGATGAGTAAAAATCATCTTATCCTCCTTGATGTCATATGCTTCCATCAATCTTTGCTGCTTGGAGGGTGTTGTCTTTAAGAATTGATCATACAGTTAAACTCTCAAGAGTTCATTTTGGGCCTTGATTTCCATAAATGATCCTTTAATTCCATTTGGTTGCTTGCCCTGCTGCCTGGAAGAGGACACCTCTGTACTTTGTTGCATGGCTTGTTCCTACTGGAATGAACTAGTGGCAGTCTGCTGGCTGGATTCTCTTTCTCTACTTTGGCTTTCTGCTCTTTCTTCACTGATGTGTTCTTCCTCGGTCTGAGGGTCAATTCTTGGCCTCTTGGCCTCCGGTTGCTGTGTTGACCCACTTGGAGGTGTGGCCTCCTCTCTATCTCGTTTTCTGCCTCTCTCTTCATTGAGAGGCGTTTGCAAAACTGGAATTTGGGGTGCTTCAGCTTGCTGTAAAGGGGCTTGCCCTTGACTTTGTTCTTTTGAAGTGCTGGGCTGTCCTGCCTCTGTCTCCTGTTGTACATCCATCACTTCTTTGCCTTTTGCTGTGGTTGTTGTTGTTGTAGATGCCTGCTGAGTGGTCTGTGCAGCTACAATAGTGGATGTGCCTTCTTCGACTTGGACTGGTTGCTTGAATGTGACCTGCTGACAAGAATCCAAGTCAAGAGTTTTCTCTAAATATTTCACAGTCTGCTCCATTGTCTCCTCCCGAGTAAATTCCTCTACTAATGTACCAGGCACCCATTCATCTTGGTTGGCAAAGTGTTCAATTTGTGGATATGGACAATGTTTATAGGCTAGCAGCCTATACTTGACTCTTCTAGCACTAATAAAGCCTTCAGGGTCATAAGGGACCCACCAGAAGCTCCTTTTAAGTTTAAGCTGTTGCCCCAATATTTGATCAGCTTCTTGCCAACCATCTTTCTTGTTCATGATAAAGGGGCCTAGGTGGTCACTGAATTTGACATTGGCTTTCTTCTTGGCACTATGGAAGTGTGTAAGGTCAGAATTGATGAGTTGCCTATAGTATTCCAAGGCAAACAATCTCATAGGCACATACCTTGGGAGCCTGTAAGGATAGAGCTCACAACCATAGATCTTGATGACTGCGTGTTTTTGGTATAAATACCAATCACCTATTTTGTAATTCCTGGATAACTGTAAGATTTTCTACATAACTTTTGACAATCTGGTAGGAGTCCTTTTCAAGAGGCATGTGACTGGATAGAAAAATTGGTCAATGAATTCATAGTAGGAGTAGGGAGAGTTCTGGAATTGATGGAAAACTGAAGACCAGAAGATGACAGACCTCCTCTCACCCTATGAATCCAACTTCTTGATGGCGCACTGGAAGCAATCTGTCTTATAGTACATAAAGAGGTGATAGATTTATGATGAATATTTAAATATTTCTTCCCTGTCCAGCCTCAGCAGTTGGTCATGTATCTTGTTGGCAATAAACTTGGCATACTTGTATTTTATAGCAGGGGCTTCCCAAGGCTATATGTAGATAACAAGACCAACACAATTTCATCAACATGTTCATTTGTGGAGAACCCCAGCACAGAGGATATCATGTCCACAAGCAGCTTGCCTACCTCATTGAAATTTTCATATGGGAAAGGAGGTGGCCCAGAAGGTTGGCAGTCTGCTCTCATGAAAGTTTTGGCAACTGCAGCAATCTCAATGCTAGAGAGCTTGGAGCCCTCATCCAACAAGTACTTTATGGAAAAGGGTTAGAGTAGTTGGGTTTGCTTGTAATTTAGCATCTGATTGATGGAATCAGGAGTAATGTAAAAGAGGATGCTCCCAGATGGAGACTTAACAGCTCTGAGTTTTTGGTCATTATTTTCTGCACAGAGGTGAATGACTTCAGGAAAGACATTAACAGAAGGCAAGAAATAGATAGGTAGATTTGACTCCCAGATGCCATACATGTCACTGTTGTCCAAGTGACTGTTCCTCAGCTGGCAGAAGGTCTGTAAGTGGTTCCTCTCTGCCACAAAATCTGCAATGAGGAAATCACTGTCCACAAGAGGCATAGCTTCAAGCTCCTTACTGGGTGTATTAACAGGAGAAACATCTAGAGCAGATGGAGTGGCCATGTTTGAACTTTACTAGATAATCACTTGAGCTTAGAATTAGTGCAGAGGCTAAGGACTGCCCTCTGAATTGTGTTTGAAAGTGAGTAGTTATGAGCGTATCAGGAGAATTTTTACAGGGTTGATGAACTGTGGGGCACTCTGTTGGAAGAAACCAGAGCATTTTGAGCTAAGTACTTGGTTTTTGCAAATGGAATTCTGATAAAAGGGATCAGTGTGCAGTTATATGGGCTTTAGTCGGTAGCTCGGCTTCTAAAATTACTTTTTGATGGTGAATTTCGCAGAAGGGCACGGGTTTTGCAGAGCTTCGTGGTGTAGGGACTTTACCAAGCTTTTTGGGTAGTTTTAGCAGATAATTCGACTGTGAGGATCTTTGCAGAGATTTTTTACAGGAAATTAGGAGAAAAATGGCACAAACATGGGTGAAATAGGTCGACTGTGGCAAATACCTAGATTTTTCGGTGCCGGAGGTGTCAAGCTGGAACAATGGCAAGCAATTTGAGTCGACTTTGAGGGCGGCAGCAACTTGGGTGAGCAAATTCTCGATTTTGGCCATAAACGACGTATTCCGCATGCACAGAGCTCCCAAAACAACAAGTGAAAATTACACAAAACGGTCATTCCCAACTTTTTATGCAAATTTGGCCTTTTGGCGCTTTTTTTGTGATGACGTCAGCTTGATGTCATCGGTGGGTCCAGGTACGGCAGGGTGACGTGGTAGCTGACGTGGGTGGCCACATGGCAGTGACACGGTGGCGGGGCATGTGGGCGGATGGACGACGTGGAGCAGCGGTGGCGGACGAGGGTGCTGACATCATGCTGTCGTGGGTATGACGTCAGCAGGAGGGGGTAGGAGGTAAGCGATTTCCTCGGAGAACCCTTGGGCGGTAAGTGGTAAAAGGGGGGGGGGCTCCGAACAACCTGGGCGGTTGACGCGTGGCGGGGGGTATGGCAGTGAAACTGCCAATCCCCTGGACGCTAAACCTCCGCCCGTTCGCAGGTGAGGTCGACCGCCCATCATTAGATCTGTGGGGTCGATGATAGAATGGCTGGCGGCGTATATGATGTGACAATGGCTTATGGCTGCGGGGACCCACCCATTAAAATAATAAATTAAATAAATCACACGCGGGGTGGGTTTTTAACTTAGGGTAGCGGGTATAATGTATTCGCACCCATTTATAAATGTTTTATTTAAAAAACATTATAACCAATGTATTAGCGTGGAAAGGTAATGAAAGGGTTGTGAGGGTGGAGACCATGGGTTTTTAATTTTTTAACCAAATTTTTTGATTTAAAACCCATACTTTAGGGTGGTGGAGGGCTAATATTAACCCCTGATGGATTAATATTCCCCAAATCATGACTATATAGCTATATTGCTAAGGGGAAGGTATTTATATAGACTTTTTGGGATTTTCACATAGATCTTTGTAGAATTAGGGAAGGGAAATGCTTAGGGAGCTAAATAATACATTAGTTGTTAATATGACATTGTGAGGTGAGTGTGTAGGGGCAAATGCTAAGTTTTAAGAAGTAAAACTTAGGAATAAAAGATGAGTGGAATTGAGAGTAAAGATTTTTACACAAGAAATGTGGCTTCTTTCCCTTGACTGAACTTCATAGTTTGACCTGGTACTTTGTCATGGAATGAAGTGGAACAGGACATTTGAGCAGATCCCAAGGTCCTTGGGGGATGTTAATAAATGATGTTTGGGGAAAAAGGGGGAAATTAGACATGCTTCCATTGTTATGTCCTCAAACCTCTGCCATGGTGCCAATACCCTGAATGGAATGAGTCTTGCTCTTGATAAGCCAACTGGTGATGGCCCTTCACTTTTGTAACCTTACACTACTTACCCAACCTAGTAATCCTAACATTTTTTCTTCACTTGAGGTGGGTGCACTTGAATTAGCAAACCCTGATTTTTCTCTTTTCTTTTGACTACCCTCCTATCTAAATCTACCCTTATTTCTTCCAAGGACCCAGATTAAGCAGTTGGGCTCCTTCATTTCTCTACCTAGCTAGTCATCTGCCAAGCTTGAGCTGTTTGGACAGGAACCATTCTCTATTCTGCAACAAGCAATTTAAACATGGCATGGTCCAGATTAGACTGTTGGGCCATCCATCAAGTATGATTAGCATCAGTATTTGTAGACTGTGTTACTGCCAAAAGATGATAGTGGCATTTTGACTGGCCACTTTCCTGGTCTTTAGTTTGGTGTTCATTTTCACTATTCCTTTGACCATTTGATTTTCTTGCCTTTTGATTATTCTCTTAAGGCATACCCTCTTTTCATTTTTTAATTTTCCTAGTATGTACACAAAATATGGAACCTTTGCAGCCTGCAATGATGAACATATTTAGCCCTTCCACTCTCAATCATGAAAGATGAAACCTATTGGTATAGGAACCTAACAATATAATCACAACCTCCATTGAAGGAAATATTGCACAACTGTAGGCAGCTCAACAGAAGATTTAGGGCAGTAGTTCAGCGGCAGTCACCGAGCAACAAGTGGAATAATTCCAGCAGGTTGTTGCTCAATGCACTGTCGAGGTTGCGGTTATTCAAAATGAGCTGGCAGGTCTTCATGCTAGGATCTCTGTACTTGCAGAGTGACCCGAGGGTGAGTCACGATGTTTGTGTTGGGGCCTGTTGAGCACGGGATCACTCAATAGATTTTTTGGGGCTAAAAGCCCATATTTTGGTCAAATTTTGTAATCCAAGTGTAAAGACTCTGCATTTTGTGGCCACGAAGTGCGTAGATGTTAAAGAGTCATATGGTCATCTAGCCTTACTTTGGAAATGTAATTTCGGTTGTAAAAGATCTACCCATGGTCCGCGGGCTGTTGGGTGTAGGAATACACTTAAGAAAACTCCTCAACACTTAATTTTTCAACCTGGGGGATCCGTAAACTTACAGACAAATCACAAGAAATGCTAGAGATGGTATGAATCTTTCTAATATAAATCCCTACTTTCTTTAAAGGAAATATTGCAGAATCAAACTGAGAAGAGGAAAAGGCAACTTGAACCATCAAAATAATCTAGTCTGAAACAAGGAAGAATGCATTTGCAAGAGGGAATTAAAGATAAAGGGTAATCACTCTAGCTAATTATTGTTTAACTACTGAGTGTGTGTTTTTCTTTAGCAGAGACACTTAGTAGTCTCATCAGATGGGCCCTTTAAACTTCTCCTTTAGATATTTCCTTTTTGCAATAATCTGTCCTGCACTATTGCAGTCTTCTTGCACTAGTGCAGGAACAAAGATTTATGCAGAAGGTATAAATGGTGTCTTACTAAAGGTGTTTTACTTCCTGCAAGGGCTTGAACTTTTCCAGGTTCAAAGCACTCAGATCCCATGGCAAGAAACTAGTTCTTGCACCAGATAAGAGCTTCTTGCACTTAGCATTTAATTCTTAAAATAAGTGCTTAGTTATTGCAAGTGCTAATATATTGTTAAATCAAATTGCACACATAAAAATGAATGTTTCTAATCTTGACAGAGTGTAGGAATAAAGAAACAATCCATATACATTTATCCTATCATAAAGCATTTACTGAAAGAAAGAAAATTGTGGAAAGTAGACTAAGAAAGCCTGCTTCATCACACCAACGTGCATTGGTGCAGGTTCATTTCTCCTGCTTGGACCAGATGAGGAAAACCAACCAAACAGAACTGCAGAAAAGGAAATATCACACCAATGTGCAATGGTGCAGGTTTATTTCTCCTGCTTGGACCAAGTGAGGAAAACCAACCAAACAGAACTACAGAAAAGGAAATATCACACCAACGTGCACTAGTGCAGGTTTATTTCTCCTGCTTGGACCAAGCGAGGAAAAACAATCTGAAATCAAGTGCAGGAAAGGAAATTTATCTACTTCACACAACGGATCTGCTTTCACTCAGACAAGAATGCCTGTGCTTGAAATTAAATCACACTTGACAATATAAATACAAATTACAGGGAACAAGAAATAGGGTAAACATGTTGGGTTGGCTGGGCCCTAGCCAACCAGCACGTTTCCCTTTCAAACAAAAATGTTGCTCAGTACTGTAATCAATTCATCATCTTCAAATACAGGATTGTCATTTATAAAACATGAGGTGAAGCTCCCTTTTTCTTAATTCACTAAGGCAAATACATGCGTTAATACATCGTCCAACTCAGATTCGAGCAATAACAAAATATAACAACCTGTTACCGCCTTTCTAGATGTATCTCTGTTCTATAGAAAAACTCCTATCCAAAAAAATATCCTCGTCCTATTTACATTCTTCATTATAAGATCTTTGGCCAAAGGACAAAATAGATCGTTTAGCTGATTACATAGCCAAATGTAGAATTTAGCTTTTAGGCCTTCAAAATTAGACAGTTTAACAAAATTGGCCATAGCCAATCTCTAGTTGTTCATTCTTCATAAATTCGATCTCAGCTACCTTTCGATCGATCTTACTATCGTGGATGAAGCTCAACTTCCTTTAGATCAATCTTTCTATCATGGCTGAAGCTGCTCAAAATGAGGTTGTAATCAAGGAGGTTCGAATCTGCTGCACGAGTTTGCTACACTGGCAACGGTGCAAGATCTAATCCTGCACTAGGATCATCAGTCACGGTAAGTACTTTGACTACCAAATAAACATTGGAGATATCAATAAGTTACAAAGAGTGATTATAAGAAAGAAATCATGTAATAAATGATTAATTAATGCTAAGTTGAATTAAAAATATGAAAAATAAAGTTTATATGAAACATGTCATCGTTCTTGGACTGGTACAAGATGAGGGTGTATAATAGAGGTAAAACAGTGGTAAATGGTTATGATTTAGGAAGGGGAAAATGGAGAAAAGAGAGAAAATTATGGGGTTAACATCCTCCCATCCATAAACTATTGTGTGTCCTCACACAACTCTTTACCTCTGCAAAAAACTTCAAAACTTTGAGCATTCCAGCTCAATCCTCCTCTAGCATACTGACATCAGCCTACAATGTTTCAAACTTCTTCTTTATGATGTTCTTTTGTTTCTTTGTCGCCTTTTTAAGTCACATGAAACATTGTGCAACTCAGTACTTCTATACTTTAACTTATCTTTTATTTTTTCTAGATCTCCGTAGTCAATTCTCCTCACTATGTTCTTTATCCTACTATGCTTTAGTTATAAGCTATTCTAATTTCTACACTTGAAGCTCTAGTTCAACTACTCGAGCAACAAGGGTTACCAAATATTTTTCTTTTTCTATCTTGACAAGGGTTGTGTCTTCCTCAATGACCTTAATATCCCTCATGGTTACATCAGGAAATTTTTCTTCCTCTGGTTCTTCTTCTTCTGGTTCTTCTTCTCCTTCTCCTTCTTCTTCTGGTTCTTCTTCTCCTTCTTCTTCTTCTTCTAGTTCTTCTTCGTTTGCTTCTTCTTCTTGCAGTTCTTCTTCTTGAACTAGTGCTTCTTTTGGTTCTTCTTTTTGCAGTTCTTCTTATTTACTAGTGCTTCTTCTTATATTGGTGTAAGAGGGGATTCAACGCCCTGTGGGGACTGTGGTTCTTTGCTTGCACCAGATATTTTATTCTTTTTCCAGGGCTTTTTAATGAAATCGGCCAACAGAGTATCATCTTTGACCTTTGCAAATTTTCCTACATATGCAAGGATTGACATGTTGTCATCTTCAATGATCTATACGTGTATTGGTGGCATAGAAGCAGTCACTTCAACAGGTAAGCTAGATGTCTTCTTATTTGAAGATGGGGCCTTTTCTGCTTTTTTAGATAATTTACTTTTTGCACTGGTGCAAGAAGGACTCCCCTTTTCATTCTTACTCGGGCCCTTGCTTGTGCTGGCGGGGTCCTCTGTCTCCTTTCCAGTAGTTGTCTTTTTATGTAGCTGTTTCAACAATGCCTCCTAGGTCATGCCTTTAACTTCTAGCTATTTCAGGACTAGAATCTTTATCAGGCCATGGTGATATAGCTTCATGTTAGCCTAGTCTGCCCGTCTGTCCCACACACCTTTGGCCATTTTTCTAAGTTCTTAAGAAAAAAAATAGGGGAAATCCATCCTCCACTGGATGTTCTGAATGGATTTGAAACACTATAAAAACCTAAAATGATATAAAAAAGTGTGGGAGTATCATCCCTCATAGGTTACAAACATCTGTAAGATGAAAAGGAGGTCTTGCCACTATCCCAGCAGGGCACTGCGCGAAACTCCTTCCTTCCAATCTACCTCCATCTTCTTGTCGATGACGAAATGCTGCCATCTTTCCAGTTTCTAATTTTTAAAACACTACTCACCATTATTTTCCAAGCCTATCCTTGCTACTACAAATTCTTCTGTAAGTTCAAATTTTAGAGGCCCAATTGTTACTCGGCCGTTTTTGAAACTTCTAGCAAACTGTAAAGCCACTTCTCTGTCGCACCTGTCAAACTTCTGCAAGAACTGAAGAAAGCTCAAGTCTCAAAATAATGAAAGACTATTGTGATACTTGGCAGTCTGTTCTACCCTATTGAGAGATGATGTTTCATTTTGAACAGGTGGCATCACTGCTTAACAGCTAGGAATAGTCAAGAATTTTACATGCAACACCAGGAAAATCATTTCTTATAAACAGGGATCCAATTGTCCACCATCCTTTCTATCTTATCACCCATTCATTCGTCGTAGATGCATGACATCTTTGAGATCAGTCTGGATTGGTACTTGCGATGACATTTTAACAGCTAGGTGAGGTAATCATTATGAGTGAAGAACATCTAGGATTATGGAAAAAAGGGGAAATTATGTCCAAGAAACAATTAAACACTTATGCATTCCTTCAGAATTCAAAGAAGAACTAAGCATTTAAAAGATGATCATAATTCCTAACTTAAAAATACCTTGTACTTTAAATAATTTTCTGCTAGCTAACATGATATCACAAGTACTCATCGGCTAATTGAAAGAACTTCTTATAAATTTTCATGATGACCACTTTCCTATGATGTATGCTATGAAAAGAACAAATTGTACTATGTTTCTAATAGGGTGCATGCATGCACTGATCTGTTTGCACCACTTAAATTATATTATTCTGTTGGTACCATTATGCTTGCTTTATCATATAGGACAACATGCTTGCACTAGTGCAAGCATAATATCTAAAAAAGAATAGAGAATTTCAATAAAATATAGGCTAGACTTCCACATGGCTTCCTCAACTTATACTGGAAATTCACCTCACCCTTTCTTGGTTCTTCAGAGCATATCCTTTTGATATTTGTGCGTGAGAGCTTGTAATGAATTCATGAACGAACAAAGTAGTGGGAGAAGGGAAATTTCAGAATGGGAAAGAATTTTGTTACAGGGATTCTAGGAATAGTACCAAAAGAGGGAATAAACAGAAGTGGGATAGGGAAAAAAAATTCAAGGGTAAAGTGGGATTTTTCGAAGCGGAGAGGGTAAATTTAGAAGAATGTGGGAAGGTTAATCATTCTAGGATTGAAGAAGAAAATTGAGGGAATATTATGAAAGTGGAATATGAAGAAAGGCAGAAAATTTTCTAGAAGGTCTCCCTTCACTGTTGCAAGAAAAAATAACTGCAGTGAAGATTAAGCATTACTTGAATAAAAAAATACATGCTAACTACCCCACTTGTATAAAGGTTGGTTCTACTGAACCCGCTTTTACTTGGTGGTCACTAGCACATCTAAGGATCAAGCAACATTTTCTTTTTATTAGAAATTTTTGATCTTCCTGCCAACAAGCTGGTCTTCAGGTTGATCCTTCTGCAATCATGTCAGCGAACTTATTTTCATAGTTACATGAAAATGTTTTCTTCTTTACCTTTTTTCTTATTTTTAAGAAGAAGAAGAATTCATGTTTTCAAAAGTTTGGCGTTACCACTCACCACTACCGTCCCGAATTGTTGTTGGATTTATTGTGTAGAATCTTTCCTGGTAAGTGGCTGAAAATACTTTTTTAACCTGTGTCCATTTACTAAGAATACTGAATTTTTTCCATCAAGAGTTTTAACTTCTACTGCTCCATTCTTGAATACTTGCATCACTTCGTAAGGTCCCATCCAATGTGTATGGAATTCCCCTTTAAATATTCTAAATATAGAATCATAAAGGAGCACCCAATCACCTGGTTGGAATTGCTTTTTTTGAATAGACTTGTCATGCCACCTTTTGCATTGCTGCTGAATTAGTATGTTTTGTTGAACAACATCCCTACAATATTAACCTAGCTCATTTAATTGGAGAAGATGTTGTTGTTGTGCCTCAGAGAGATCTAGTCCTAACTTAACTGCGTTCTCAAAGTTTTGATCTGGAATTCAATTGGTAATAGAACTTGTTTTCCATATACCAGCTCGTATGGTTTATGTCCCGTGCTATTTCTCCAAGTGGTTATGTATGCCCACAAAGCCTCTAGTAATCTTTTAGCCCAGTCTTTCGAATGCATATTTATTGTCTTTGTAACAATGGACCCGATCACTTTGTTTGTGGATTCCACTTGGCCATTTGCTTACAGGTGATACGTCGTGGATTTCCTATGCCGGATCTTATATTCCTCCATAAAACCCTGTACCAGATTAGAAGTAAACTATGGACCATTGTTAGAAACAATTTCTCTAGGCACACTAAACCTAGTAAAGATTTTAGTAAAAAAAAAAATCAACAACTTTTTCTATAGCAAAAGAAACAACTTTAGCTGCTACCCATTTCGTAACAAAATCTGTACAAACCAAGATATGCTTTTTACTTAATGATGTTGGATTTATTGGCCCTATAAAATCAATAGCCCATTTTTCAAATCGCTCAATCATAACTTGGGGGCATAAAGGAATTTCATTGGTTTGATTAGGCTGGCCCATTCACTGACAGCTATCACAATGCCTGACATATTGTTTGGCATCCTTCAACAAGGAAGGCCAAAAGTAACCAGAGCACAATACTTTATATGCAGTCCACTTATCAGCGAAGTGGCCTCCACAAGGTTCATCATGAGTAGATTTCAATATGTCAAACACTTCCTCCTCCCTTACACACCTACAGGTAATCAGATCTCGACCAGTGTAAAAGAGATCTCCTTGAATCCGAGGAGTATGGAGCACTTTTTTGAATAATATTCCGCTTTTCACGAGTGGACAAGTGGGGTGGTGTTTTCCTAGTAACCAATTAATTAGCAATGTTAGAAAACCATGGGGAATCTGTTGACATAGAAAAAAGTTGTTCATCCAAAAAATCGTCATTAACAAGAATTACAACACTAGGATTATCTAATCTAGAAACAAAATCTACTACAACGTTAAATTTTCCTGGTCTATCAACAATATTAATATTAAATTCCTATGACAACAGTAACCACCTAGTCACTCTACCACTAGTCAATGGCTTGTTAATCAAATATTTAATTGTGGAATAATCAGTATATAAAAATACTTCATATCCTGTAATATAGTGCCTGAATTTATTAATTGCAAAAATTACAGCTAAAAACTCTTTCTCTGTAACTGTATAATTTAATTCAACGGAGGACAAATTCTTACTAATATAATAAATAGCATAGGATCGTTTATTTTCCTCTTGTCCTAAAGCTGCACCAATAGCCAAATCTAAGGCATCAGAGGAAATGTGAAAAGGCAAGGACCAGTTAGGACCTCTTAAAATTGGTGCATTTACTAACTTTTCCTTCCATGTTTTAGAAGACTGTTGGTAAGTTGTTGTCCAAGAAAATTCACTATCCTTAGCTAGAAGTTGGAAAAGAGGGGCAGCTACCTTAGAAAAATTTTCAATGAATCTCCTATCGTAACCAGTATGTTCTAAAAAAAAACCTCTTACTTCCCTTTGAGTTTTGGGTGCAGGAAGATGTAGAATGATTTCAATCTTTGTTGGATCAACCTGGATACCTTTACTGGAAATCAAATGGCCAAGTACCACTCCCACTTTGCACATTAATCTACATTTCTTGTCACTCAAGGTGAGATGGGCTTCCTGATAATGAAGAAGTAATTTTTCCAGATTTTTGAGAGCTCCCTGAAAAGAATCACCAAACACAGAAAAATCATCTATATAAATTCTACAAATTCTATATCAACAAAAATGGCTAGGACCGCCCTTTGAAAGGTAGTTAGGGCATTACATAAACCAAAGGGAAGAACTCTATGAGAAATGTACCACATGGACATGTAAAAGTATTTTTATCCTGATCTTCGGTTACAATCTGTATCTGGTTCTAGCCATTGGAGCCATCCAAAAAGGAAAAATATTTCTTTCCTGCAAGGGTATCAAGCACTTGGTCAATGAAAGGGAGAGGGAAATAATCTTTGAGAGTGGATTTGTTTAATTCTCGATAATCAATACAAATACACCATCTTCCATATTTCTTAGGTACTAGCACTAATGGAGAGACCCACTGACTATTGGAAATAGGATAGATAAAACTGGCATCCAAGAGTTTCTGTACTTCTTCCTTCACAATATGTCTTAGAGCTGGATTCATTCACCTTTGGAGTTGTCAGATAGGTTGGGTTCCTTCCTGATTGTAGATATGATGTGTACAAGTTTCAGGTGGAATACCCTTCATATCTTCATGGCCCCATGCAAAGGCACTAAGATGGTTTTGCAACAAATTCACAAGCTACTCCTACTGAGATGAGTCCAAATCTAAACTAATATGAAAGGATTTACCGGGGCTAATCTCAAGAAGAGTAGTATTAGGCTCAGGAGTACTCAAGGGGGTGGTCAAATGCAGCAGTGCAAGAGAATGATAATCATGATTATCTTGAAAATCTAGGCTGAAAATTTGGCTCAATAGCTCAAAATTAGGCATAGTGTCTAGATTATTCAAGAAATCTTGAATCTCATCTTCTTGTGAAGACCCAATATACTGATGGATAAGGGAAATGGAATGAGTCTCCTCACCACTACTTTGATCCAACCATAAAGTACCTCGAAGGTCCTGAATGGATCTAGCAGGGGGTATAAAGTAACTTTCTTCCTAGAATCTCCATGTGAAATATACATATCACTAGAGCGACATCCAATGTATGCATCTGTTGTAGCAAGCCATGGTTGACCCAAGATCAAGGGATGTCCTCCTACTGGGTTCTTTGGCTGAAGCTCAATGAAATCAATAGGATATTCCCAAGAATCTAATGAGATTATCACATCATCCAATACTCCTTCTGGCTTAATTTTAGATCTATATGCTAATTCAAGCACAGTGGGAGTAGGGCAAAGATGGTAACCGAAGTTGATCCATGGTTTGCTTAGTCATGAAATTAATGGATGCCCCTAGGTCTATAAGAACATTAGAGACAAGGACATTACCAATCTAAACTGAGATGACAAGGTTTCCAAGATCTGTATATTCCTCCATAGACACACATCCCGTCATCAACTCTACTACCCTACCAACAAATTGAAGCGAAAGGATCTTAAAGAAAAAAATTCGAAGCTCTGATGCCAAGATAGTCTCAGAACTAGGCTCACTTCTTTCCATTACTAGCCTCTCTGGGAAGAGGAGCTGGTTGGAAGAAGATGGCAAGGATTCAGAGGGTAAGGGATTCTTAGTGACAGTTTTCGGAGAATGGTTAAGATTTTCCTCTTCTCCTTTCTCTTCAACAATCACCCTAGGTTGCTTCTGATTTTCTAATGTGATAGTCCTTCCCAATCTTAATTGAATATCATGAACCCCAACTGGAATAGACTGGTATTCGAATGGTAAATGTGGGTTTGTTACATAGATCATTTGAACTACTTTATTATTGTTAGGATTGGGCATAGGTTGAGCAGGCAACCGAGGAGGTCGAAAAGGTGGAGGTAAATCTAATGGCGGAGTAGACTGACTCGGAAGTTGAGGCATTGAATAAGGTGTATGCGCAGATGGATATGACTTCATGGGTGGCTAATAGGAATATGGAGAATGAGTTGTCCCTCTCTAACCTTGTTGCCATGGTTGAGAAGGTTTCCCATGCTGATATTGATTCCGACACTGCCACTGTTGATTAGTGTTAGGATAAGAATATGCATTTGAATTATAACCAAAGTAGTGTGGAGAAAATTCAGGTGCCATACCTGCACCTACCTGCGGCCAATTTCTTTTTGCTCCCATAGCATACAAGTATTTAGCTTCAGGCTCTCCCCTTGTAAATACAACTTTAATTCCTTGTATAGAGGGACATTTTTCTGTGACATGGTCTTCTCCACAAATAGCACACTTACTAGTTTCTTTCAAATTAAGAGGACACTCTTTAAGAGGATGCTTGTCTCTACATTTAGGATAGAAAATGCATAATGACTCTTGTTGCTTCATGAGTTTTTGTTGAAATTTTAAAGAGTCCAACTTTTTAGTAACAATATTCATTATATCAATTTTCATGTTTTCCATTTTATTTTCTAGTCCAATAATCATAGAATCAATAGATTCGGTTTTTCTATTTCTATTTCGAGTTCCTCTACCAGATCTATACTGATTTCTTGAAAATTTCCTACATAATTCACAAATTTGTTCAAAAGTTTGCTGAGAAATATCTCCTTGTCCTAATATATTTAAATTATTTCTAGCATTATCAGTAAGTCCTCTAAAGAACAAGGTTCTAATAGTACTAGAATCGAGCTTAAGTTTTGACCTTTGTAAAATATACAAAAATCTTTCTAAGTATTCTTCAAGAGTTTCATCATCATCTTGTATGATTGTAAAAATATCATCTTGCTTGTCTCGAGTTTTGAATTATTCTTGATATTTAGACAAAAACACTCTCTTCATCTGATCCTAAGAGGCTATAGTGTTTCCTCCTAACCCCATAAACCAGTGTAGAGCTAAGTCCTTGAGAGTAATAGGAAATAATCTTAGCTTCTGAGCATAAGTTGAATAATCATAACTTCTACAAAAAATGTCAAACTTGAATAAAAAAGAGTCAGGATGTTCATGAACTTTACCACGGAAATGAGGGAGAGCTGATGGTGGAATATTCTTCATTTGCGCCACAGTATCAAGGTCCACAATTGGAAACACAAAAGTGGATTGTTCCCTACTTACCTAGTTTTCACCAGTCCCTTCCACATGATCTTCATGGTCTGCCATTGTTTCCATTTTTCTCCCAACAGACTGAACCACACATGAGCTGTTGTCACCAGAATCTAGGTGGATTGTTCTTGCATGATGGGTTTGAATTGGATTGGGCTTCCTGCTCATAGAAGGAGACCCAATATGAGAATTGTTTCTAGAATTCTTTCGACCCTTAGTGGGCTTCGAACCCTTACCTTTTCTAGGCATTCATTTCAAAAAAGCGAAACAAAAATAACAAACAAATTCTAATAAAAAATGCTGTCATAAATTAATCAACACCAATAAAACTCCTTCAAAGAAGATTTTCCAAACAATACTGCAAAAACAAAGGAAAAATTACCTCTATTGTATAATCATAAAATTCTTACTAATCGAATCACCTCCCCAGCAATGATGCCAAAATGTTGGGTACAAGAATTACACTTAAGCAAACTCCTCAACACTTAATTTGTCAACCCGGGGGGATATGTAAACTTAGAGACAAAGCACAGGAAATTCCAGAGATGGTATGAATCTTTCTAATATAAATCCCTACTTTATTTAAAAGAAAGATTGCACAATCAAACTGAGAAGAGGAAAAGGCAACTTGAACCATCAAAATAATCTAGTCTGAAACAAGGAAGAATGCATTTGTAGGAGGGAATTAAAGATAAAGGGTAATCACTCTAGCTAATTATTGTTTAACTATTGAGTGTGTGTTTTTCTTTAGCAGAGACACTTAGTAGTCTCATCAAATGGGCCCTTTAAACCTGCTCCTTTAGATATTTCATTCTTGCACTAATCTATCTTGCACTATCGCAGTCTTCTTGCACTAGTGCAAGAATAGAGATTTATGCAGAAGGTATAAATGGTGTCTTTACTAATGGTGTTTTACTTCCAACAAGGACTTGAACTTTTCCAGGTTCAGAGCACTTAGATCTCGTGGCAAGAAACTAGTTCTTTCACTAGATAAGAGCTTCTTGCACTCAACATTTAATTCTTAAAATAAGTGCTTAGTTATTGCAAGTGCTATTATACTGTTAAATCAAATTGCACACATAAAAATGAATGTTTCTGATCTTCACAGAGTGTAGGAATAAAGAAACAATCCATATACATTTATCCTGTAATAAAGCATTTAATGAAAGAAAGAAAATTGTAGAAAGTAGACTAAGAAAGGTTGTTGCATCACACCAACGTGCACTGGTGTAGGTCCATTTCTCCTGCTTGGACCAAGCAAGGAAAACCAACCAGACAAAACTGTAGAAAAGGAAATATCACACCAACATGCACTGGTTCAGGTTTATTTCTCCTGCTTGGACCAGGCGAGTAAAACCAACCAAAAAGAACTACAGAAAAGGAAATATCACACCAATGCGCACTAGTGCAGGTTTATTTCTCCTACTTGGACTAGGCAGGGAAAACCAAGCTGAAAACAAGTGCAGGAAAGGAAATTTATCTACTTCACACAATGGATCCGCTTTCACTCAGATAGGAATGCATGTGCTTGAAATTAAATCACACTTGACAATATAAACACAAATTACAGGGAACAAGAAATAGGGTAAACATGCTAGGTTGGATGGGCCCTAGCCAACCAACGCATTTCCCTTTCAAACAAAAAAGTTGCTCAGTACTTTAATCAATTCATCAGCTTCAAATATAGGAATGCGATTTATAAAACATGAGTTGGAGCTCCCTTTTTATTAATTGATTGAGGCAAATACATGCATCAATACTTTGTATAGCTCAGATTCAGGTGATAACAAAATACAACAACCTGTTACTGCCTCTCTAGTTGTATCTCTGTTCTATACAAAAACTCATATCCAAAAAACTGTCCTCATCCTATTTACATTCTTCATTATATAGATCTTTGGCCAAAGGCCAAAATAGATCATTCATCCAATTACATAACCAAATGCAGAATTTAGCTTTTAGGCCTTCAAAATTAGACAGTTTAACAAAACTGGCCGTAGCCAATCTCCAATTGTTCATTCTTCATAAATTCGATCTCATGTGCCTTTCGATCGATTTTGCTATCGTGGTTGATGCTTGGCTGCATTTAGATTGATCTTGCTATCATGGCTGAAGCTTCTGAAAAGAAGGCAGTGATCAAGGAGGTTCAGATCTACTGTAAGGGTTTGCTGCGCTGGCAACGGTGCAAGATCTAATCCTGTGCTAGGATCAGTGGTCACGGTAAGTATTTTGACTACCAAATAAACATTGGAGATATTGATAAGTTACAAAGAGTGAATATAAGAAATAAATCATGTAATAAATTATTAATTAATGGTAAGTTGAATTTAAAATATGAAAAATAAAGTTTATACAAAATATGCCATCATTCTTGGACTGGTGCAAGATGAGGGTGTATAAGAGAGGTAAAACAATGGTAAATGGTTATGATTTAAGAAGGGGAAAATGGAAAAAATAGAGCAAATTAGGGGGCTAACATGGACCATGGGATTGTATAAATAGAGTTAAGCTCTAAGTAGTTAGAGAAATCAATCAATAAAGCAATGAAGATATGATGTATGTGAGATAGATCTCAGGGAGTAGTCTAAGTCTTGGGTCATAGCATAGGTAGAGGCTCTGCAGCTGAGTGCACAAAGGCCTAGAAGTCCACAGACAAGTGCGTGGACCCTTGCAGCTGAGTGTGCAGGGCGGGTCGAGTCTGTAATCATCTGGAATTATCAATAAAGAGAAGTATTCCATTATTTCGGCATCTTTATTTCCTCTTTATACGTCTATTATATTCGGTATGAATTTCATTTATAATGCTTATATGATGCGTGAATGTATGTAAATGTATTGGTTAAGTGAATGTATGTAATAACATTTGTTTACACAAAGCTAACTAAGATTGGTTAATAAGATAAGTAAGACACTTAGCGTAGCTTGGTAGCTATCGTAGTTCGTTGCCCTAGTGACGTGAAAGTCCCTAAGCCGCAAGCGAAGGCTATGTGAAAGCCAATTGTACCCTTTTTTGAAGATACTGAAGCGTGGAATAGAGGCTAAGAAACCTACGTGAAGGCAGGTATAGCTAGAATAAACAAACATCACATCCATCTCAAGGGTGTAGAAACTCGGTTCCAACATCCCCCCATACTATTTCTGGTGAGACGTCAGTTTGCGCCCCACATGTTGATGCCGAAAGGGCCAGTAGTGTATGGATTTTTTGGGCTAACTAACTCAAGGCAATAGATTATTTCTTAGCCATTAATGAGATTTTTCTAGAAAAATATAAGTATCTCATGTATTTTAGGTTTGGGTTCATGTGTCCATTTAGTTTTAAAAGTACACCAAAAAAATTGTTACTCTTTAGAGAAAAAAAAAATCTCCACTCCTTCTCTGAGAGAAGATTAAAATCTCACCATGATTACCACTTAATATCATCCCCCGGTCTGGTCACAAGTATAATCACCATTCTCCCTCTATTGTCCTAATTAGGGGAAACATCTACAAGAAGGAGGATCTCTCACGACAAGTTTATTCAAGAAACAAAGGTAAGCTTTGAATTCATTGATTGAAAATATTATTCATTTGATGATATGTTACTAACCTTGTCATGACTAGCAATATTAAATCATAATGATTCTTGTTTTGGTGATTCATATCTTGATAAATCTACCCAACCCACTCTTATCTGATTTGGTAGAACACTAGACAGGTTCTGTAAAAACCTAACCGAATAGTATGCTATTATGAATGTCTAAAACCCTATATTAATTAGGGATGTTGTGAAATTCTAGTTGAAGTCTTTATTGATGCTATCATGTTTTGGATTTTGGTATGAATGAGAAAACCTAACTTGTTAGGATGGAATTATAAGATCTAAAACCCTAGAACCTTTGAAATATAGGGTTTTCTATGTTTCCACATTGGAACCCTAACTCATTGGGATTTGGTGGAATATGTGTTCTACATGGGAACTCTAATTCATTAGGGTTTGGTGGAATGTGTGAGCATGGTCCTTATATTGTCTTAGAATTGATTGATTTTGTATGTGTATGTTGTTTGATGAAACCCTAGTGTAATCAAATGATTGTGTCTCTAACTCGTATTTGATATTGTTGATAATTTGGGTTTGACTAACGCATTATATGACATGTATGTTTCATGATGACGAAATCTAGGAATATATAGATATTTATTTCTGGTTGAATGCCTAGCTTGGTCTAGTTTAGATGTATTTATGTTACTGGACATATGATATCCTTATGTTGGCTTGTTGGTGCCTAACCCAGGTTCGGAGGTGATCTAGCCAAACAAATCCCGGTATTATTGGCCCTTTTGGCAACAGTCCGTGGAGTGTGGACTGAGGTCTCACTCTAAGTAGTATGGGAGGGTGCTAGAACTAGGATTCTACACCCTAGAGATGTCTAATGACTTCAAGTGGTCCGCGGTTCGACCCTGCACAGACGTCGCTACAGGCACTTTCCCGTACCTTGTAGCATGCGATGTTGCCTTTTCACAGCCCTACTCGGGGGCTAAACTGTGTTATTACCCAAGTCCTTACTTGTAATATGATATTAGTTGATTAACTTAGCTTACTTGCATGTGTAAAGTATACTTATCAATCTCAATCATTCATACAAGTGCGCACAGTAAATAAACAATACATTAGCAGATGATATCAAACATGCAATAACTCAAGAACAGATACACAATATTTGGAATTAACTTCTTTTATTATTTTATTCTCCAGCTACAAACTCGACTTTGCCCTACGCACTCAGCTGCAGGGGTCCAGGAACTTAGTTGCAGACAACTAGGCCTCTGTGCACTCAACTGTAGAGCCTTCTCCTACTCTACGACTCAAGACAAACTTTGCACTTCAACTTAATCTCTAAGACCTTTCATGCCTATCCTCTATTTGATTATTTGTCTTTACAACTTAGAGCCTCACTCTATTTATACGATCCCATGGTCCATGGACCATGGGTAGGCCGAAATTACATTCATGTCTAGGGCGGAGAACCCTATGACTCTAACATACATTTCGTGCCTAGAATTTGCAGAGCTTTACAACAATATCAACTCAAAACTTGGGCTTTGATCTCCAAAACATGTCATGGGGGGATTCCATGCCCAACAGTCCCCCAACACAAACATCGTGACTAGACCTCAAGTCAGTTTGTCGGTGTGACAATCTTGGCACGAAGTCCCTCCAATTGTCCTCGAACAGTATTGATGTTTGCAGCGCACTTAGATGTTGCTTGCTGAACCTGCTGCATCCATTCTTCTGAGACCTCTGTGGCTGACGCGCTTTCCTACATCTGTGCGTGCATCCCCTGTATGTGCACAAGGTTCCCTTCGATATTTTTTGTGATCATGAAAGCCTCGTCAATTCATGGTTGAATGCGTGCTTTGAGAACTGCTTCCTTATGGCACGCTGCGTCCAGCTTCTCCTTTAATGCCTTAGCTTGTTGCATCCTCGCAAGCCGCTAAGTGAGGACTACTAGCTGCACACTTCCTTTGACACTATCATATTGCTACTAGAGTTTGTGTGCCTCTGTCTCCAGGCATTGGATGTTGGGGTCCTCTTGCAAATTCGTGAGGACCTCAAGTTCCTGCTCCAACATGCCGGTACAATCACATACTGCACCTCCAATTTCTTCCAACCCCACTATGATAGCGCTAATGTGTTATTCTATGATTTTCAGGGGAGTGGAAGGTTGCGCCTTCAACCGTAGCTCAGTGTTCTAGAGATTCAGCTCCAGTTTCACCATTGTCGTCTCTTCCCTGGCCTCACGGACTCCGGTTTCCAAACTGTTGATCTGCACTTCTACTGGTAGATCTGCTGTGATGGTCAATTCCGGGACGTGTCAGCAAGCGTCATCTACTGTCTGCACCAAATGTTGATTCTGCGACACTAATTTGTCGCACTGCAAGCTCATTTGTTCTATGTTTATCTTATGCTCGCTATGAAATTGGATCATGTGGCTCTCCTTGGCCCACAGCTCTGTCGTTATCCCATCTTGTAGCAGATACAATGTTTCTTGGGGAAGGGAAACCTGATTAAGGCCAAGGCCTTTCATCATGCTAATCGACAATCAATCCATCACATTTGGCGACGATAGAGCTCCTTCTGACAACACTGTTGTGTTTGCCATCCTTGCAAGCAACATCTGCTCTGCTGCCGAAGTTCTTGTTGTAACGTGGGTTGACAGGGTACCTTCCTGAGGGGGGTGAAATTGTAACTCTTGCAGTCGAGCTCTAAGGGCCCCCAACATAGTCTGGTGCTCTTGCATAAACTCCTAAAGTGCTTCATTGGTGACATCGTGCACCGTCTCACCAATGTCATGGAGATCACCTTCAAGGCCCTGACCTTCTTCCTTGGTCTCACTCTCTCTACGATGTGTTGGTTCTTTAACTATGTGGAAGCAGTACCTGGGTCTGTGCTCCCTTCTATTTTTTATGTTTCCTCTGCCTCCTACCCTTGCGAGGATTTTTCTTGGCCCTTGTCTTCCTGTGTTGTTGCTGCCTCTACTACCTATGCTTTTGTTGTTGCTTCTAAAGCCTTCTTCTGCTTTGCAGCTTTCTGTGCTGCTTCTCATGTTGCCCTTACCTCAGCTACTACTTTTTCCTTCTACCTTTTTTCAGCCAATTGGGTGACGCGTAGCTTGGCATCATCCTTTTTCTTTTGTGTTGTTGTCTTCTCTAGTTTTGCCAAATCTGGGGCATGCCATTCCGGACACCATGTCTCCAAGACAATGAAGATAGCATCGTTGGTGGCTATAAATGGGAGCTTCGTCCACTACTTCATTATATCCTTACATGCCTTGATGTAGACATTATGCATGTCAGCTTTAAGCTCTGCAAAACTCTATAGACTATTGTACGCCGTATGTGATAGGTGCGGCCTCTGATTGATCCACATTTGGATGCTCACCTCCATGAACACCCAAAACATTTTGGTGTTGCGAATCCATTTCATGTCCTTGGTGGCCCATAGTGAAGCATACTTTGCGACCTCCAGTAAGTCTCTGTCAATGTTGGGGAATTGACTATCTCCTGGTAGTTCCCATGCTATGAGCATTATGGATAACAACAATCACGCGTAGTGGAAGGTTTTACCCTACCCGTGGGCTTCACAATAGTTTTCCAAATATTCCTTGCAGAGGAATTCAGACCAGTTGAACTGGACCCCCTCCGTGCACTGCTTAGCCAGTGTGACCATTGATGTTGGTGCCTCCTCAGCGTGGCACTTCCTCATAACTTTGTTGACCAGGAGTTGGGTTGCTACGCATACCCCTTTTTCCTTGATGTTGGAGATGGCATAGCCCCTCTTCTTCTTCTCCAGCTTATATTTTTCCTTCATGGCTTTTGCAAGAGCCAAATCGCTTCCCTTTCTTTCGAAGATAGTCATGGGGTCCTTTCCTTTACAAGGGAGCCGAGAAATACGGTGAATAAGGTCTGTCATGATGGGAATAAGCTCCTCCAGCCATAGATACCCATCATGCACCAGGAAGAGCAACTACCTGATGACGAAAATGGTGATGGGCGCGGGGTGGAAATGTGGAAGCCATAATAAGTGTAGCAACCCAACCTTTTCCATAGCTCTCAACCATTTCCACAGCTCTAATGTTACCAACACCCCCTCAGTATTCTGCTTCATTAAGTTCCCGGTCTCTAGGTGTGGGAAATTCTCACGGTCAACGAGGTCCCAGTCTTCAAATTTCATGGTTGGCATGCGGCTTAGGTGCGTGCCCTCAAATACAATGCCATCTAGGAGGAGCGAGGTCTGGAGTGAACTCTTCGTTTCATCCAGACCCTTCGGTACTTTAGTCCTCCCTTTCCATGGAGGGACATATGCGGGTAGTTTTGTTGTAGAGCGTAATGGTTGGATATCCTACTCCATGTCTTCTTATTATTCTTCTATGACGTTTAGGGCCTGCAATTCTTCTTCTTCCTCATCTGTTCTATTTTGATTACCTTCCCCTTCTTTGCCATGGATAGTTCATTGTGTTGTGGACTCCTTGAGGACACGCATCTTCGACCCATTGCCTGTTTATCCTTCTTGGGCCTTGGTGTTTGCGGTGATTTGGGGATTTCTATCACAACCCCGGTGCCTTTTGGTACATCCTCCATCATTTGGGTCTGCGCAGCCTTGCCGGAAGTTACCTCTTCAATCCCTATACCATCCTTAGTGGTTGTGATCATAATTAGGCTATATTCTATCACTTGCAAAATTCGGGGCTCAATTATCGCTCACCTCTCAATGCTCAGTGCACTACTCAAGTGCTCAATTCTCAAATGACCAAGTGTTGCTCGCTGGCCGGCCTTTTGTGTTTTATAACATATTTCAAATTTGAATTCGACTGTTCCTCCCAATTTCAAGCCATTAATGCTTTCTTGGTAGCATATTTTCCCAAATCTAGACCATAAATCACATCTTAAATGCCCAACACCTTCTCCATTTGGCCTCAAATCAAACATCCCATCATGAATAGTGACACCAATGGTCACTTCCCAACCAACCCGCGTGGTAGCGCAACCCTCTGTGTGCGGTAGCAAACCCTGTGACATTCTGATTCTGCATGCATCTCTAATATTGTGTAGCTTCCAAGTAGAATATTTTATAGTCTCACACTCCCTTTCAGTTGCCTGGAGCACTAAGACTGTTCTTCCTATGGCTAGTCAAGTGGTTGCACCACCCATGCGGGGCTCCATCCCATCTTCCACCATGGTTCACAGAGAATCCCCATCTTCCATAGTTGTGGTCAGCATTGTGCACTCTACTATTTGCAATGCGCTACCTGAGTCACTATGTTTGGCAAGAGATAGTCTAAGCTAAGGTAGCAGACTAACCATTTCACAACGATAGTTCTCACATTTGTTAGTATAATCATATGCACCTTGTTTTATCATCCTTTGTTTCTCAACGAGAAATGCTTCCTTTATTCCATCTTCGAGCTTCTTGGCCTCCGCATCCATCAAAGCACTTTTCTCCCATAGTCATACCCTGTTTTTTTGAGCTCGCGAAGTCTAAGGTTTCCCTTTCGGATTTCTTCCTCGATTCTTATGTGTTCTATTTCTCGCGGTTGTGTGATTCCTTCATTCGGGGCATCACAGACCATCGTATCTACAAATTCTGCTATGTGTAGACTAGGCTTTGCATCCTCCATATGGATCACAACCCCTGCTTCATACTTCAGCTTCAGAAGTTCTTGCGCAGTCAGGGTTTTGAACATGGTCCTATATGCCCATAGAACTGTTAGTACGCACAGGTCCCAGTTAGTACGTCTCACCTGGTGGATTGTGTTTAGCACTTCGCACACCTTGTCAAAGGCCTCCCCATGTATAAGCTTCGGCATGCTTGGTCTTGTCATACTTCGTCATTCGCACCATTGTCTTGCCCATTCCTGTTTGTTATTCTTGTTTCCTATCGTGAGGACAATGTGCATTTGTGCAGGTTGTGTACCATACATTTGTACACATTTGGAGAGGTAGGAATGCAGGTTGTTTCGTCCATCATACTCGACTTCCATCCACTGCTAAGGCTTTCCAAACTGTATACACATCACCATTCTACATTCACTCCAATTCTCAAAACTTCTTTGATGTGTACCCCACCATCTTGTAGGTGTAGTGCAAAGTGCCCATTTAAGAGCATCAAAATGTTGTTGTTCTGACACTTCTCATTCAAATTTGTTTAGGAATTCATCCACTGCTGTCAACCCATCATAGATAGGTAGATCCCTTACCTCTATTGTCATGCAGTGCAATGATCTTACCATCATGTTGCAATTGACCGTGGTTACCTTGTGTAATGGGTTCTACCATCATTCTATTTCTTCATATGAATCCAATGTGTGGGAGCTTTCGTGCTCCCACAAAATCCTGCCATTTGCAGTTAGATTCACCTAGTCCTGTTCCCATGCAGTGATTTTGTAAATACAATCTAGATCATTTTCGCACACTGGCTTTGTGTAGCGCGATCCTTCTGGAGGGTCTAACGGTACCACTACGCGTAGGGACTTTTTCTCAAAAACCATTTTGCGCTTCTTCAGTTTTATCACTCTATTCATATCAGTGGTCCAATCTACTCCCCGTAGTATGAGATAGGGATTGTTGTCATCGATAATCTGTATCACTTCAAAATCTGCAAGCGATCTCGCACCCTCAACGTCTACCATTATTCCCTGCAATCTTCCCATCGATAGGATCTTCTGCTATTTCACCATTCGCAATTGAATAGGGGACCATTGAAATGCGGGCCTACCCATATGCTCCCATTTTTTCTTTGGTAGTACATTCACATCTGATCCTAGATCCAGAATTACTTGATCCATTTCATACTTCCTGATTTGTGTAGTCAATCTCATTTACCTTCCTGTTCGTGATATATGTTTCTCGAGCTTCCAGACTACATGCAGTTCTCCTCACCTAGCTCACCTAGTGATAAGTTCCTGCAGTCCCTTCACCACTTTGCTATTACACAGTAGCTTCATGCATGTCTCCAGAAAGATAGTGAGCATTGAAGGATCCATCTCTGGCTCTAGTTGATCCTTACTACCTAAAGTGGAGGCCTTCATGAAGCTCTTCTTAGCTTCCATCTCCTTCGCACACTGAAATTCAAATTCAGTTTCCTTTGTAGGAGCCTTGCGAACCCATGCACTTTATTCAGGGTACTTACATTTGTCATCTCCTATCGTGATACCGCTTCATAGCATGATGTTTACATTCAGGTCCTCTTCGCGTGGCTCAGATCTCATCATTTGAAAATTTTGAGTCGGGGAAGGTTGGAGTATCCCTTTATCATTCAGCCTCTCTATCAGTGTAGGGTTGTCCTTCATCTCATGATCAAACTAAGTACAATATAAACATGATGCTCTCGTCGAATTTGTACAATCGTGGGCATAATTCCCTGGCCCTCCGCAATTGTAACAAATCAGCTGTCCATGACCCCTTCTTGGTCCCATTCCACCATGACCTCATCCATGCCCCTGAAATCCAGCGCATGCCATCCTTGCATTTGGATCAAGGGCTTGTGTTTTGGTTTGCACCCTGTAGGCAGGGGTCTGATCCATCATCAGCTCATAACTTCTGCAGGTGCACTCATCATGGCCTACTGATCTGTAGAAATTACATAACAACTATTGGGATGTCTGTGTATACTTTTACAATAGGTGACATTTATATGTAGTGTGCTTTCTGCCTATCTGACAAATTATGCAACATAATGTGGGCATCATGCTCAATCCCACTTGTGCCTCTGGTCTTAATGGCATTGTCCCTCCCCTCGCCATGTAGTTCATGAAGACTGGACAATGGTCCTTGTCATGCCCCTAGCCTTTGCATTTTATGAACCATACCTCCTCATGCACCTCTGGCCAAATTGTCCTGTCCTTTTTCAAACTCTACATTTCTAGACACAAATTTTGCAATTGCGTATGGATTTTTTGGACTCCCAGGCCAAGATCTTGTATTGTGATCTTGTGCATTCTCATTGAAATCTCCAAAGCTTTGGCCTGGGTGGATAACTTTTGCTATGACAGCACCATCCTTAAATGTGGCATTAGTGATGCTATAAACCATGTGTGGTGTTTTCCATCCGTCAAGGTCATGTTGGCTTCATGAATCATACTCTTCAATTTCTAATCCAGATCCCATGGGGTCTCACCTGGAAGCATTGCGATTTCCTTAAACTTGATAATCAATTGTGTCTTTGATTTTGGCCTGATAAATTCCCTATTCAACGTAGACTGGATATCTATGATCCCCACTTTTGGATGGTCATTAAAATGCTTAATGTACCATGTTAGTGCATGATCCTGCAACATGCGTACTAGTGTTGCCTTATTTATATTTTCATCCACGACTGCTTGTGCTTGCCATACAACTTTTACCACGAACCAAAATTGGTCTAGATCTTCATTCCCTACTCCTCTAAATACTGGCAATTTTATTGCGCTCTCCATATTGAACTGTGGTGGTGGTGGAGGTGGTGTGGGTAGAGATGGGGGTGAAGATGATGAAATTGGTGGTGGTATAGGTGGAGGTGGTATGCGTAGAATTCGTTGTCTTATCAGACTAATCACACTTTTTGGTGAAACTTTTGCGAGCTCTTCCTTGATTTCTCATCGAGGTGTAATCAAGGGGCTATTTTCTATTTCTGTGCTACCTTCTTTTCTATAGATCCTCCCACCTCGTGTATCCCCAAACATTAATTTATTTGCATAACCCACTTTTCACACAATAGAATTTTAATCCAAGTGTTTAAAGATTTAATGTACATACCTCGCAGTCCATTGAGGAAGCGTCATTCCGCCTTGCTGTATCTGACTGAAATATCTACCGCCAATGGTCTACAGTGTGCATGATCTTATCTCCCAATGCTTCTATTCTGCACACCAATTCTGGAGTCCACATAATTGGTTTTTCGAGCCTACACCTTCCCTAACTATCTACTAGCTTCATGATCCACTCATACAACTCAAAGGGGAAGGATGCAAAGAAAATGTCATGGATGCCCGTATATAAGTAGCACTCTAACCAATGTTCCATTGATACTCGAGGATTCCTATTTTCCTGTGCCATGAACTTGTGAATCTTTTTGTCTAGCCACCCTTCAATTTCTTTCTTCGTTAGATTCTAGTGACACGACATCAGACATCCCTTATGCAGATCCTGGTCCCAGTAACAGAACCTTTTTTTGGCTTGTTGGAACCTGACCCAGGTTTGGAGGTGATTTAGCCAAACAAATCCCAGTACTACTGGCCCATTCGGCAATGGTCTGTAGAGCATGGAATGAGGTCTCACCTAAAGTAGCATGGGAGGGTGCTATAACCAGGTTTCTGCACCCTAGAGATGTCTGACGAGTTCAACTAGTTCGCAGTTTGACCCCACGCTCACGTCACTACGTGCACTTACCTGTACCTCGAAGTCTGTGATACTACCTTCGCACAACCCTACTCAGGGGCCGAACAATGTTATTACCCAAGTCCTTACTAGTAATATGATATTATTTGATTAACTTCGCTTACTTTCATGTGTAAAGTATACTTAGCAATCTAAATCATTCATACAAGTGTGCATAGTAAATAAATAGTACATTAGAAGATGCTATCAAACATGTAATAACTCAAGAATAGATACACAGAATTTGGAATGAAATTATTTTATTATTTTATTCTCCGGTTACAGACTTGACTCCGCCTTGCGCACTCAGCTAGAGGGATCTACACACTCAACTACAGACAACTAGGCCTCTGCACACTTAGCTGCAGAGCCTTCTCCTACTCTACGACTCAAGACACACTTCACACTTCGACTTAATCTCTAAGACCTTTCACGCCTATCCTCTATTCGATTAGTTGTCTTTACAACTTAGAGCCTCGCTCTATTTATACAATCCCATTGTCTGCAAACCATGGGTAGGCTGACATTACATTCAAAACTAGGGCAGATAGCCCTATGACTCTAACATACATTTCACACCCGCAATTCACAGAGCTTTACAACAATATCAACTCAAAACTTGGACTTTGAGCCCCAAAACATGTCGTGGGGGGATTCCATTCCTGACACCTTATGCATGGTTATGAATTCCTAGATATGTGTGATGACCTAGTCATTGATGGTCACGAGTATTAGGATTTAATGAAGTCCTTGACTGAAATTATAGGATGATGATGCTTGGAAATATAAGGTGTTATAGCTAAACCCTAGTGAAGTTAAAAGTTGTTTAGTATGTGTGATATAACAATCTCAAATCTATTAGATGATTTTTCAAAAATGAAAATCTAGAGTTTGGAAGTTAAACCCTAGTAGTGACATTGTCTAGTGTGAAATATAACAATTTGCGATTTATGCATGTAGTGATTGTTAAGATTGTAGAAATGGAATTCTAAGCTTTTGGAATTAAAACTTAGTCAAAAGAAAATCTCTGGAATATGATAATTTAAGAGTTGATTGTTGAATTTGCAAAAATAGAATTCTAGGGTTTTGGAGTTGAACCTTAGTCGAAGTAGAAATCTCTGATGAATGTTGACAATATGATAATTTGAGATTTGTGAAGAAAGTGTTGAGTATGATGATTGCTTGGAAATATCAGATTTTCATACTTATCCTACTAGTTGGTCATGTTAGTGACTGATTGATGGTTGATTGAAAACCTAGGGGCATGGAACTAAACCTAGTGGAAGATGGTCAGGTTGATGACTAAGCTGTGATTGACTTTTATTGATTTGCTTGTATGAAATCTAGGACTTATATGAATCCCTAGTGAGAAATCTGGCATATGTATTTTGAAAGGTTGTTATATGTTTTGAAGATCTATATATGTTTTGAGTTGTTTCTAGGGTTTGCTGCATGTTGTAGTAAAGTATGTTATACCGTTGGAAGACATATTGAAACCCTAGATGGAATGAATGATCTCATGAATGAGTCTAGGTGTATAAAGGCCCTAGCAAGATGTCGAAGAGCATATGTCTCTTGTTTATAATTAAGTATGTGTCTATGATATGAATAAAGTTGAAATGATTATGTGATTCTAATATGGCTAACATCATGCTTCTATAGTTTTGGTTGTACTTGATATCTTAGTTGTGTAGCAACACAATCTTCAACTTAGTGAATATGCTCGATGTGACAAGCAAGTTGTGCAAGTACACAATCTTCAGCTTGGTGAAGATGTGTGATGTGACAAGAAAGTTGTGCTGGTACACAATATTCAACTTGTTGAAGATGCTTGATGTGACAAGAAAGTTGTATAAGTACACAATCTTCAACTTGGTGAAGATGCTCGATGTGGCAAGCATAATGAGGATGATGATAATGTTGATGAAATGGTTGAAAGCCATGAAATATTCTCCGATGTCTAAAAGGAAGAATTTGATCTCTTGGAGGAAGCATGAATAGAAGAGATCTCCCTAAGATTAAGAGGGAGTCTGTATAACTTACCTCACAGTCAAAGTAGCAACACAAATCTTGGCAGGAACAATTATGTGAAAGTGTCACACAGACACAGTGCCAACACCAGTAGTAGCCTTAACAACCCAGTATGTGGAGGGTGTACCGTTCGACTAGGTGTACTACCTCTACATGAAGTTCCTCACAAAATCAAGAGAGGCACAGGATCACAGCAAAACATTCCACTATGCCTATTTGTTGTTGTCCATAGTGCTGGTCACTTGGGAATTACCAAAGGATAGCCAGTTTCCTACATCACGCCCAACCTACTAGAAGCAGTGAAGCTCACATCGATATGGGCTACAAACAATCCCCAAAGGGTTAAGGATAGCAAGGTCTTTCGGATCTTGATGGTGATGAGTATCCATATGGCTGTTAATCGCAAACTGTGGTTGTCACCAACTATTTTTCATAAGCTAGAGGAGTATGTGGATTTCAAGGCCGACTTCCATTGGATCTTGATATGCACACGAAAGGATCCTAAGCATAAATGGTATGACCTGCCATACCTTGCCACAGACGATGTGATGACATTAATCGTTGACATCTAGCCGACACATTGGCGCACTACCTCAGACTTGACAGCTGGGTCTAGGAAGATCGCAATGTAGCGGAAAAAGGAAGAGGCCAAGCTGAACATGGAATAGTTGGCCACAAAGAGAAAAAAGGAGGCTGAGGACAAGGCCAAGGTAGAGCATGCCACTGCGAAGTAGAAAAGGTAGGGCCATGAAAGAAGTCTTAGGTCAGCAAGACTTCTCTCTATCTGGTCATCTTAACAGAAGGTGATTTAAATGATATCGGTGATACAGTAAGGGATGCCACCGTGGAACTACTAATAAGTTCAAGCTATAACATAAGCAGGTGTTAGGTTCCATTTAGATAGGTCTGCATGAGATGCATATTCAATCATCACAGGTCCAGACCAGCATGGGACGAAGGAGCGCGACATCAACTAGTTTGGCACCCGCACATCAGAAGCAGCAGGGATGGTTCACACACTAGATCTTTGGGCAATAATGTTGTCGGAGGGAGCGCTAACCACAAAGACTGAAGCTGATATGCCCACTATCAGCACCCCCAAAGGAGTTGATCTCAATTTGGCTGGGCTTCCCAGTGAGGCACTTAACAATTTGTGGGATGGCGTGATCACAGAACTTTGGGCCTGCAAACAACACGTGTTATAGGTAATCAGTGAATAGAAAGTAAACAACGCTTAGATGACTATACAAAGAGACTCTGTTGTTAACCTCGTCAAAGCCATCACAGACAAAAATGAGTGCATGGCCAAGGTAGTGGCTAAGGCATGTAGGTATGTGCCAGAGCTAGACATTCCCAATGATGAGCCAGTAGATGTGTAGATTCAGAAGCTCGTTGCCGGAGTGCGCGACACCATAACAGAGTTGGCAAAGGTTCAGTTTGACCTGAACCTCAATATTGTAGAACTGCAGTTGAAGGCCCAGCCTTCAACCATGCCAAAAGTCAAAGAGAAACACAAGATAGCTATGAAAGACGTCGTGGCAGCAGTGAACAACGCAGTGACAGACTACACAGTGGTCTTTGAGCAAGCACTCGAAGTGGTTACCAATTTGCAGGAGGATTCCACCTTGCAAAGGTTGGAAATGGAGGCCCAAGGGCTACAAAAAATATATGATGAATTCAAAGAGATGATGTGCACCATTGCCCTTACACGGAGGCTAGAAAAATTGCATGAGGCAAAGGTACTAAAGGAGAAGGTGGATTCAGTATAGCGCAAAGAGAGCGTCCTCAAGGCCAGAATATGACCTTGGCTTGATGAAGCATATGCACTCACCACCACCATCAAAGAAAAGATGGTTGGTTTGTAGGTCACTCAATAGAAGATATATTCAGATAGTGGAGGGCCAGTGATGAAAAAGCTTGTTGAGGAGCTGGAGCAGGCAACAACACAGTGAACTGCGAAAGTTGCAGTAGTCCAAGTGGAGCTAGGAGGTCTTCGTGAAAACATCTCCGCACTAGCCAAGTGAATCAAGGGTGGATCACCATGTTTGCGTTGGGGGCCTATTGGGAATGGGTCCCCTAGGGTCCATTTTCGGGTTAAAATCCCAATTTTTTGGGTAGAAAGCTCAAATTTTGTATAACAAAATGTAAAGTCTCCACATTTTGTGATCATGAAGTGCAAAGATATTAAGAGTCAAAAAGGGTTTCTACCCTTAGTTAGATAGGTTGTGTCAGCTTGATGAGATCCGCCCTTGGTCCACAGACCATGTGATTGTATAAAAAGGAGGTATTAGAGGAGTCTAGGTGAGGTCTGTTTAGTTGATAGAGATAGAGTCATTAATGAGTCTGTAAAGAGCTAAGAGTGAGAGTCTTAGCGTAGGAAAGAGGGCCTAGAGCTGAGGGCGCAAAGGCCTAGAGTAGAATTCCATAGCTGAGTGTGCGGACCCATGCAATTGTGTGTACAGGGTAGTCAGAGTTTGTACTAAAGATCTGAATCATCAGTAAAGAAGAGTATTATAAAATTAGTTTGTATTCTACTTCTATCAATTGCATCTAATTATTTTATGTTAAGCACTAGGTTTATGTTTTATTACTAAATTGATGCGAGAATCTATTTGTTTTCCTCTATCATATGAACACAAATAGAGATATATGTTTATGCAAAGATAATCTTAATTGCATGATATAATTGGTTAACATTAAGATAATTCGAGGAATTATACTCCTAAGTAGTTACAGAGGCACGTAAGTGCCAACATTGCTTGTTAGGGTTACATGAAGGGTGATTGTAGACCTTCGTGTAGGTTCTAAAAAACTAATAGAGAATTACATCGATAAGCCCTAAAGGCTTATTGATCTGTGCGAAGGTAGAGTTAAGGTATAATAGCAACATCACAAACATCTCAGGGAATGGAAACTTGGTTCCAGCATCCCCCCATACTGCTTCATGTGAGACTTCAGTCTCCGCTTCGCGGATTGATGCCGAAAGGGCCAATGGTGTAGGGATTTTCTTGGCTAACTAACATTGAACATAGGTTAGGGCCGATCAAGAAAACACCCCACATATAGAAAACCAAACAATTTAACAATGATGGCTAAGAGTGGGAGGTCCAAAAAGGACACAAAAAAGGAAGAACCCCTCTTTGGCCTCAGGTTGAACAAAGCGAACAGGGTTTGCGAGGGTAAAGTCATTGTAACAAACCCTAATTCAAATAGATGAGGCAAGGCCATCTCACATTCCCCATCTAAGTCCACAAGATGTCTCTCTGCAAGGCTATGTGGAAGAGGTTGCCCAAGTGCTGGAAAATATGGGGATATTTGGTGAAGGAAGGCAGCAATCCAGGAATTCTAAAGGGCAAAAGTATGCCCCGAACAAGTCTGCCCCTGCTGGCAATCCTGGTCATGATGAAACCTTGTTGTTTATTGATAATGTGGAAGAATAGAGGGAAGAAATTCCTTCTATGGAGGAGCCTCTTGAAGTAGAAGTGCATGTAGAGGAAACCATTAAGGAAGGAAATCAATCATAAGCTATTGGTCCACTAGAACCCCCAGCTAAGGAAAACCTTACAAAAGAAAACTTGGAAAGTGAAAATCAACTAGGGAGCACCATTTTTATGAAGTCCCCAGAGGACAAGACCCACCTTGAAGTAGACCGTGAAAATGATAATTACTCAGGAGACACCATTCCATTGGGGTCTCCTGAGAGGGAAGCTCATGGAGATAGAGACCTGGAAGGTGAAAATCCATCAGGAGACACGTCCCATTAGAACCCCATCTTGATGTTGACACAATTCCACCTAAACAGGGACCTAAAGTAAATACAACCATGCCACCACTGGTCAAAAGCCTCACAACAAAGAAAACATACAAGGACAAACTTAGGAAGATGCTTAAGAAATATAAGAGGCAAAAGAAAACAATTAAGTAGCTAAGGCAGTGGTTGAAGGAAGTAGTCAGGGTTAAGAGAGTGAAAGAAGAATTGGAGACCATAGGGACCCAAACTAAATATTTCCCTAAGGAAGATGTTGAAACCGGGACTGAGACCCTGTTGGTTTATTCAACAGAAACCCAAACAAAGCCATGTTTTTTAGAAGACAGTGAAATGCAGACAGAAGATCCTTGGGTTTATCCACAAGAAACCCAAATGGACTTCCCTACTGTTGATGCTGTCATTCAAACTGATACTGAATAAAATACCCAAGATGATTGTTGCATGATTCAAGAAGTGGCCAAGGCTTCTGTTCAGAATGACCCATTGGAAACACAAAATGATGAAGTCCAGACAGAGGAGATTCCTACCTACATTCCCCTGGTAAGGGAAGCGGTCATTAGGAAATTACAGAATGAACTAGTCTAGACTCAACAGGAATTGACTCGACATAAAGAGGAAGTAGTGCACCTGTGAGTACACAAGGAGTTACGAAAGAAATTTGAGGCACTCATGGTCACAGATGATGAGACTTTCATTGTTATAAGGATGAACAAAAGAAAGTCAAAAAAGCATAGGTCAAGTTGTTGAAAGCTAAAGAGAAATCACAGACTATTTGATCTATTTATTCAAATTCCTTGTCATGCTAAGCTCCTGCTACCAAATATGCATTTTTCTTACTATAAAGATATCTCTACTTGAAGTTCAAACTGTTAAAGCTGGTAATTCAGTAGAAATTAAGACCACCCCATATTTTGTCAAGTGTTTAAAGGAGTAGAATGAGTAGGTACAACGCCTCTCGTGTGAATTGTACATGCATAATTTATTTTTAGAAGATGACTTAGACAAAAATCTTGGTCCCTTCATAGGGGATATCCAATTCCAAGTTTTTCTTTCCTTTGTCACTAACAAGATCAAATGGGCTAAAGCCCATAATACTTTTAGAAAGCGAGAATATGGTATAGACTTATGGGTTAGGGGAGAGCCAACAAAACCCCTACACCTAGCTGTCTAGGACAAACACTTCATGACACGAACAGGTGTTCTGGGTCAATTAGGACCACTATACACTGATTATATAGGTAGGGAAGGAGTACTCCCAAGAAATCAAAGAAGAAGCTTTATCTGTAGCTAGACAGAGATGGGAAGCCTCTAGCAATACTTTTAGGAATAGGGAGCCATTTGGATTCAGGGATTTCAAAGATGCCTCCAATCGCTTACATAAATACAACAATGTGGTCTTGAGCCTGGGTCTTAAGTGGATAGTGTGCTGATATAGAAGTCCAATTATCTGGTATCCCCCAGATGGGTACCGCAATGATTACAACTTGAAAGAGCAACATGTGAACTAGGCTTTTGGAGTGCTTAAAAATAAAAATGGTTTCAAGTTGTATAAGGAGGAAGGATATCCAGCCTATTCCTTAACTCAACTACACCTTATCTGATTGCATGAGGACATGCAATAAGGTAAGCAGGGGAGTATGTTGGGCCTAGGAAAAGGTATATTTTCTCCTCGTAAATAGCCTAATTACGCATTTGTCTTCACATGTTTATCTTCGTTTTATAGATAAAAATAGAGGAAACAATAGTAGAGCCTCACTAAAATCGATTAGTAACAAATTAGACAAATATGGGCATAGAAAAATGACTTTCACTATATTTATATGCAGGGACATGGATTATAAGATAGGTGTTCAATCGACAGAGCATAACAGCCAATAAATGAAAAGAGATAGCGTCCTGAGCATGAAATAAAGAAAAATACCAAGAGGATTGATGCTATTTAATGATGAAATCAGATCGAGTATTGAAAAATCCTTAGGATCCCCTGATCCTAAGGATTCACCTTTATCTATTTACTTTTCCAAATGTTATATAAAGTCGTAAGGTGAACTGAAAAGCTAGTTTAGGAATTCATAGATTGTAACTATTCTTTTTGGACATATAATACTTTCATCTCGGTGATGTTGTAACTCTATTATTGATTTTAATGAAGAAGAGTGTGTTTAATTCATAATTGTATTCTGAATATCTAACAGTGGGGACTCCTAGATAGTTTGGGCTCAGTAAATAGAAGATCTATTGCTTCAATTGTGTTATAATAATTTTTCTTTATTTTTCACTATTTATTTTTGTTAGTTTGCAAAGTTAGTATTACTCTGATTACTGTGAGGATTGATGATTCTAATTTGCATTGTTGTTCAATCAATATTGTAGATTTAGCTATGTGATTATATATGCGTGATCCTATTTATTGAATTGGTTATGTTAATTCCATATTTTTGTTCATTGTAAGGTAATGCTATCATAGATTTCAAAGCTAGAGTGATTGGTTTCCATGAGATTTTTATATGGTTATTTGTTGTCCAATTATCATAGCTTTCCTTCATGTAAAATGAGTGAGTTTTAATACCAGTTAGATTTTCAAGTTGTGATTCTTTCAATTTACATTCTAATTCAGTTTCTTATAGAATATATTAAGTAGCTTAAGTAGCTTTGAAAGTGTGTTATGAATTCTTTTCAGAAGTGTTTGGATTGAATTTAGAGAAATAGACATTAGAAATTGCAACGATTCCAATATAAATTGGCCTTTGTATTCACTGCATATATAGTGTTGACACTCTTGAAATAAAAATACTTTCCCTGGGTTGATAATGAATGTAGTTATTAAGATTGCTTGTAATAAGACATCTTAGGGTACCAACACATGCACCTAGGAAGAGTGCATGTATTTGACAGAAAGGAGTGTGCTCAAGTAGGTCACACTTTCTCATCATGAAGGAGTGTGCTCAAGGAGGGGGAGTTCTTTCGATCGATGGAGTGCATTCAAGCTGGGTTCATGTCTTCACCAACTTGGAGTGTGCTTTTAGTTTTTTGAGAGGTTTACTCCCTTTTGTTTCCTTTTTATATGATTTTGAGTTTTTTTTTAATGTGTCTATGGCGAGAAGGAAAGTTTCTAAGTCAAAGTACGTGATGAGTTCACCCAACCATGGAACAACTAAATCAAACACTTCTAATGGTTAAGTGATGACACTTAGGAAAATTGAATTAAGATGATGCCACACTAGGAGAAAACAAAAAATTAGAAAATCAAAAAACATGTCAACACAAAGTAGCCTTAAATGAAAATTGATGTAAGCTCCAAAATTTACATAGGAGAAAATTTCGTAGGGTTGTTTTCACAACAACAACACTCGCTGACACACTGAGAGAACCCCAACTTCTCTGAAATGGTTTCATTATAAGAGGAAAGTCTCATTTCTTTAGGAAGTATTGATTCAGTCAGTGGGTTACCTTAGCTCTCCATTCTTACTCTATTAAAGATATAGTCTTCCATGTTCCCTTGACATAACACAACATATAACAAGTCAAATCATTATCTTGTTGATGTAAGTAAGGTTAACATAGTTTGGTGAATTAAAACAATAAGAGTATGAGTTTTACATATTTGGCATTCCTCTACTACTAGTAGGCCTAAACAGTACCCCAATGGAGTTGCTTTAGGAACACAAAGTTTCTTTTGTGCAAGCAAGCATGGATAGTACCTAGCGAAGTCACTTGCTTCACTTCCCTGTGCAGGAATCCTTTCTCTTATTTCACCATTTATTGTTATTTTCCTTTTCATTGGATTGTGCATAACCACTTGTTATTTTTCACGTTTGGAAGAGGAATCTCAACTTACTGAGAGAAGATGAGGTTTCTCCCTTAGAGAAAAATTTTAAACGTCTGATGCATTGTTGACATTTTTTTTCCGATTATATTGGTTTACACAGATAGATAAGCAAGCATACACTATGTTAGGTTCCTATACCAATAGGTTTTATCTTTCATGATTGACAGTGGAAGGGCTAAATATGTTCATCATTGCAGGTTGCAAAGGTTCCATATTTTGTGTACATACTAGGAAAATTAAAAAATGAAAAGAGGGTATGCCTTAAAAGAATAATCAAAAGGCAAGAAAATCAAATGGTCAAAGGAATAGTGAAAATGAACCCCAAACTAAAGACCAGGAAAGTGGCCAGTCAAAATGCCACTACTATCTTGTGGGTGTAACACAGTCTACAAATACCGATGCTAATCATACTTGATGGATGGCCCAACAGTCTAATCTGGACCATGCCATGCTTAAATTTCTTGTTGCAGAATAGAGAATGGTTCTTGTCCAAACAGCTCAAGCTTGGCAGATGACTAGCTAGGTAGAGAAATGAAGGAGCCCAACTGCTTAATCTAGGTCCTTGGAAGAAATAAGGGTAGATTTGGATAGGAGGGCAGTCAAAAGAAAAAAAGAACAATTAGGGTCTGCTAATTCAAGTGCACCCACTTCAAGTAAAAAAAACATGTTAGGATTTCTAGGTTGGGTAAGTAGTGTAAGGTTGCAGAAGTGAAGGGCCATCACCAGTTGGCTTATCAAGAGCAAGACTCATTCCATTCAGGGTATTGGCACCATGGCAGAGGTTTGAGGACATAACAATGGAAGCATGTCTAATTTCCCCCCTTTTTCCCCAAACATCATTTATTAACATCCCCCAAGGACCTTGGGATCTGCTCAAGTGTCCTGTTCCACTTCATTCCATGACAAAGTACTAGGTCAAATTGTGAAGTTCAGTCAAGGAAAGAGGCCACACTTCTTGTGTAAAAGTCTTTACTCTCAATTCCCTCATCTTCCATTCCTAAGTTTTTCTTTTTAAAACTTAGCATTTGCCCCTACACACTCACCTCACAATGTCATATTAACAACTAATGTACTATTTAGCTCCCTAAGCATTCCCTTCTCTAATTTTACAAAAATCTATGTGAAAATCCCAAAAAGTCTATGTAAATACCCTCCCCCTAGCAATATAGCTATATAGTCATGATTTGGGGAGTATTAATCAATCAGGGGTTAATATTAACCCTCTACTACCCTGGGCTATGGGTTTTTAATCAAAAACTTTGGTTAAAAAATTAAAAACCCATGGTCTCCACCCTCAAAACCCTTTCATTACCTTTCCGCACTAATACATTGGTTATAATGTTTTTTAAATAAAACATTTATAAACGGGCGCGAATAAATTATACCCGAAACCAAAGTTGAAAACCCTCCCCGCGCGCAATATATTTAATCGATTATTTTAATCGGTGGGTCCCCGCGGCCATAAGCTGTTGTCACATCATGTATGCCACCAGTCGTTCGATTGCCATCCCCACAGATCTAATGGTGGGCGGTCGATCTCATCAGCAAACGAGTGGAGGTTTAGCATCCGGGGGATTGGTGGTTTTACCCCCATACCCCCACCACGCGTCAAACACCCGGGTTGTTTGAAGCCCCTCCCCTCTTACCACTTACCGCCCAGGGGTGCTCTGGGGAAACCACTTACCGCCTGTCCCCTCCCACTGACGTCATACCCACGTCAGCGTGATGTCAGCACTCCCTTCTGCCACCACTTCTCCACGTCGCCTCCACATCGCTCAGCCACCCACATGCCCTGCCACCGTGTCACTGCCACGTGGCCACCCACATCAACTGCCACGTCACCCTGCCGTACCCGGACCCACCAATGACATCATGCTGACGTCATTGCCGAAAAGGTGCCAAAGGCCAAATTTGCATAAAAAGTCAGGAAATGACCGTTTTGTGTCATTTTCACTTGTTGTTTTCGGAGCGTTGTGCATGCGGAAGATGTCATTTGCGGCCAAAATCGAGAATTTGCCCACCCAAGCTGCTGCTGCCCTCCAAGTCGACTCGAATTTCCTGCCATTGTTCCAGCTTGACACCTCCTGCACCGAAAAATCCAGGTATTTGCCACTAGCGACCTATTTCACCCATGTTTGTGCCATTTTTCTCCTAAATTTCCTGTAAAAAAACTGTGCAAAGCTCCTTATAGTCAAATTATCCACTAAAACTACCCAAAAAACTTGGTAAACTCCCTACACCACGAAGCACTACAAAAAACCCGTGCCCTTCTGTGGAATTCACCGTGAAAAAGCAATTTTAGAAGCTGAGCTACCGACTAAAGCCCATGTAACTGCACACCCATCCCTGTTATCATAATTCCCTTTGAAAAACCAGCTAATTAGCTCAAAACACTCCGGTTTATTCCAACAGAGTGCCCCACAGTTCATCAACCCTGTAAAAAGTGTCCTCATACTCTCAAAACTGCTCACTTTTAAAACACAATTTAGTAGGCAGTCCTCAGCCTCTGCACTAATCCTAAGCTCAAGTAAACATCCAATAAATTTCAGACATGGCCACTCCATCTGCTCTAGATGTTGCTCCTATCAATACACCCAGTAAGGAGCTTGAAGCTATGCCACTTGTGGACAGTGATTTCCTCATTGCAGATTTTGTGGCAAAGAGGAACAACCTACAGACCTTCTGCCAGCTGAGGAACAATCACTTTGACAACAGTGACATGTATAGAATCTGGGAGTCAAAACTGCCTATCTACTTCCTGCCATCTGTAAATGTCTTTCCTGAAGTCATTCACCTCTGTGCAGAAAATTATGACCAGAAACTTAGAGCTGTTAAGTCTCCATCTGGGAGCATCCTCTTTTACATAACTCCTAATTCCATCAATTAGATGCTAAATTACAAGCAAACCCAGCTGATCTACCCTTTTTCCATAAAGTATTTGCTGGATGAGGGCTCCAAGCTCTCTAGCATTGAGATTGTTGCAGTTGCCAAAACTTTCATGAGAGCAGACTGCCAGCCTTCTGGGCCACCTCCTTTCCCATATGCAAATTTCAATGAGGTAGGCAAGATGCTTGTGGACATGATATCCTTTGTGCTGGGGTTCTCCACAAATGAACATGTTGATGAAACTGTGTTGGTCTTGTTATCTGCATATATCCTTGGGAAGCCCCCTGCTATAAAATACATTTATGCCAAGTTTATTGCGAACAAGATACATGACCAACTGCTGAGGCTGGACAGCGAAGCAATATTCAAATATTCATCATACATCTATCACCTCTTCATGTACTATCAGACAGATTGCTTCCACTGTCACATCAAGAAGCCGGATTCACAAGGTGAGAGGAGGTCTGTCATCTTCTGGTCTTTAGTTTTCCATCAAGTCTGGAACTCTCCCTACTCCTATTGTGAATTCATTGACCAATTTGTCTATCCAGTCATATGCCTCTTGAAAAGAACTCCTCCTACCAGATTGTCCAAAGATATGCAGAAAATCTTACAGCTGTTGAGGAATTAGAAAATAGTTCATTGGTATTTATACCAAAATCACATAGTCATCAGGATCTATGGTTGTGAGCTCTGTCCTTACAGGCTCCCAAGATATGTGCCTATGAGATTGTTTGCCTTGGAATACTATAGGCAACTCATCAACTCTGACCTTACACACTTCCACTGTGCCAAGAAGAAAGCCAACCTCAAATTTAGAGACCACCTAGGCCCCTTCATCATGAATAAGAAATATGGTTGGCAAGAAGCTGATCAAATATTGGGGCAACAACTTAAACTTAAAAGGAGCTTCTGGTGGGTCCCTTATGACCCTAAAGGCTTTATTAGTGCTAGAAGAGTCAAGTATAGGCTGCTAGCCTATAAAAATTGCCCATATCCACAAATTGAACACTTTTCCAACCAAGATGAATGGGTGCCTGATACATTGGTAGAGGAATTCACTCAGGAGGAGACAATGGAGCAAACTGTAAAAGATTTAGAGAAAACTCTTGACTTGGATTCTTGTCAGTAGGTCATATTCAAGCAACCAGTCCAAGTGGGAGAAGGCACATCCATTGCTGTAGCTGCACAGACCACCCAGCAGGCACCTACTACAACAACAACCACAGCAAATGGCAAAGAAGTGATGGATGTACAGCAAGAGACAGAGGCAGGGCAGCCCAGCACCTCAAAAGACCAAAGTCGAGGGCAAGCCCCTGTACAGCAAACTGAAACACCCCAAATCCCAGTTTTACAAACACCGCTCAATGAAGAGAGAGGCAGAAAATAAGATAGAGAGGAGGTCACACCTCCAAGTCGGTCAACACAGCAACCGGAGACCAAGAGGCCAAGAATTGACCCTCAGTCCGAGGAAGAACACATCAGTGAAGAAAGAGCACAAAGTCAAAGTAGAGAAAGAGAATCCAGCCAGAAGACTGCCACTAGTTCATTTCAGCAAGAACATGCCATGCAGCAAAGTACAGAGGTATCCTCTTCCAGGCAGCAGGGCAAACAACCAGCTGGAGTCAAAGGGTCATTTATGGAAATCAAGGCCCAAAATGAACTCTTAAGGGTTCAACTATATGATCAATTCTTAAAGACAACACCCTCCAAGTAGCAGAGATTGATGGCAGCATATGACATCAAGGAGGATAAGATGATTTTTACTCATCTTAAGCCTAAAGTGCCAAAGCCCAGATCATCTGCAGACTACACCAAAACAAGTCTAGAGGTCCTCTCCAAGGACATACACCCCATGGATCAAATATAGCTGCACAAACAGAAAGGGGAAATGGTGTATGCCACACTTGTAGACAGGGCCATGCTGGCCCATCAGTTAAAATAATCATTAAGGAATACAAATACATAGCTTGATTTGGAAAGGATGTCTTCCACTGCTAAGGATAACAAAATAAAAACTTTGGAAGACATAATCATTGATCTAGGACACGATCCTAAAGATCCAAAGGGTATTAAGGCCCTTATGAAGAAAAAAGAGGATGACATTGCTGCACTGAGAAAGCAGGAAAATTTGCCTCCAACCATTCACCCTCAAATAGCAGAACTTCCACAAGAAAATCAAGTTGATGAGGTCATGGATCTGCTTCTGATGATGAATCAGAGAATATTATAGATGGAAGCAGAATTGGAAAAGGCATTGTAGGACAAGCAAGGAGAGTCAACCTCCCAGCCCCCTCAAACCTCTACAACTCTGGGCCCTGCCCCTCCTACAACAGCAGCAACAGACCCTCCTACTATTCCAGCACCCACCACAGCCACATCAGCAACAGAGGCAACAGCAGCAACAACAGCAGCAACAAAATCAATCATGAGCATGGAGGACTTGATGAAAGCTGTCAAGGAACTTGAGGTTCAGGTGACAGAAATAAATGAAGTTAAAGATAGACTGGCCAAGCTAGAGGCTAGCTATGACAAGTCCAAGATGACAGTGGCAGAGAAGCAGAGAGAGATAAAGGCCTTGGAAGCCAAAGTGAAAGCTTTGGAAAAAGAATTGCTTCTAGGCAAAACTCTGGCAGAAATCAAGAAGATAATCTGGGCCAAAATTGGCCAATCAATCCATGACTAGTGGAGGTCAATCCATGCAATACATGAGCAAATTGAACTAATAGGCATAGCTCATGTTGAAATACAAAAGGCCAGAACAACTCTAAGAATCATGCCTGAGTAGGCCAATAAAATGATACATTTCCTCAATAGTCACACTAGGGAGGAATTGGCAACACTAGAAATAAATAGCAAAATAGACACTATCATGACAACCAAAAAAGTGTTGACTTTGAGAAATTTCACTCAAACTCTACAAAGGAAATGTCAGGATATGAAGGCAGAAATTGATGAATTCAGGGCAAAGATGACGGTATTGCAGGATAAAGGACTGCCTAGCCTAGTGACTGGCACAGGAAAACTGTTGTCATATGATCAATATATCAAAAGGATCAACAATTATGTTGAGAATCAGATCACAACATCCACCAGCTCCACAGAAGAAGCAGGGCCTCCCTCTGGGCAGTCTCTGTATGAAAAATTAGAAAAAAAAAAATTTATTGAGCATGAGATAAATCATCTGTTTGAAGTACCTCCAAATTTTTACAGATATACTGAAGCAGATGAAACACTGGTAAAAATAAGGAGACATCAGCTACCTCCAGCTGATTAGTGGCAGGCAATGCTGGAAGTTCTGCCCAGGTGATTCCACTATATTATTTCTTTTTTTGAAAATTTAGATCTCAGTCACAGTATAGGTCAGCAGATAATCCAGCACGCGGATATCACAGGAAGCATCCGTACAGTGACTCATCAAATCCCTCAAACAACAAGCTTAATTAACGCAGAATTAAAGGCACAACTACAGCCAACTTTGCGATCCAAAAAGTCAAAATTGTCTGACAGAAAGATAGCTGCCATCTCAACGTTAATTGTTGTAGTTATTTCTTGCATTTACCTTTTGTAAGAGAGTTGGTGGTGCAATTTACTGCACAATAACTCACTCTCTAGATATTTTGTATCCAATTTTTGTATATATATCCCCTCAAAGAACGTATTGAGGGTTGGTTGTAGTGAAACTATTTCAGAAGAGCTGTATTGTATATCTGAGACCTTTTGCTAATACAAATTGCTGGTGGAGTTCCTGGTTCCCATACTGTCTGAAGGTGGAAATGAAAGACTGTGTTATGTTGCAGAATTCCTGTGTCATTTGCTGGAACAATAAGTTATTCTGAACTGTGTTCTTGTCTTTCTGTGTATGCAATAAATTATATATGTTCATGATCATAGTAAATAGAGAAAAATAATAGCTTAGGATTTGTTTGAATACACCCTATGCTCAATCTCTATTTCTAAATATGTTTTCTTCTGGATTAGCCATGGATATTCTTAATTGCTCATGTCTAAACTAATTCTCTCACTGTGAATATTGTTTAAGAATTCTTAACTGCTCTTAAGCAATACTTTCATTTCTCCCCTTGTTAGCATAGTGGAAGATTCTCAATTGCCTTTCACTTACTAATTCCATAACTTCATTGCCTAATCTTAAAAAATTGTTCCATAGATGGCTATCTGGCTTTGTAGCAATACTCTGTCTTTAGAAACACACTTCAGTAGCACACTGCCCTGAACTCCATTGCCCAATGGCCCAAACTGTTCCATAATTTATACCTCAGCTCTGTTTGAATTCACCAACCAACCAAATTCAAAACAAAATCAGCACACCATAACTAGCCTAAAATCACCCACCAACAAAGCTAAATCATAAAGAGAGAGCCCTCTCTGGTTGCAGGTAGGCTAGGACCTATAACTAAAAGATTGGTTAGTGGTTACCTCAGCCGTATTCCCTTTAGGAAGCAGGGAATAGCCTGAGTGATAACATCATTGGCGACTCCACTGGGGACCTTAGTTCAAATTACCACTTGAAAGGAAACAAGCTTCTTATTTAACCTTCTCATAGAATACCAAGGAAACAAAACTCAGAAGCTGGCTCCAAAGAAAAAAACTCGTTACACTAGGTCCAACCCTGACCCTAATCCCCTAGTTGTCTTTGAAAACCCCAATTTAATTCCCAAAATCTTGAAGAAGCAAGAGCAGCTAGGAGGGCTCTCAGATTCAGGTGCTGAACTAGTTTAGCAGAGCTATATTCATACTCATACCAAAGCATCAGTTTATCCTCACATAACCCCCACTTATTCTAGTTCCTCATCCACTTCCAAAGGTAGCTTCCCCACTCCTCCATCCCCAACACACCTTACTCCTATTATCCCTGTTGTTCCAGTTGTTCCACTCCTTCTTGCTGTCCCTTTTATCCCTGTAAATATGGCTAACAGATATGCCCCTTTACACTTGCCTGCAAATCTAGGGGTTATGCCCCAAGATTATCAAAGCAAGATCACCTATTTTGATGGTACTGGCTCTTATACAGCCTAGCAACACACCAAGAGAATGCAAGACTACTTTGAGAACTATGAGATAGATGATGAAGATGTAAGAATGAAAATTTTTGTACAAATTTTAACAGGGAATGTAAGGACCTAGTTTAGGTCCTTGGCTGCACAGTCCATACTCAATCCTGATGCCTTATACCTAAACTTCTTAAACAGATGGGAAAAGAAGAAAGACCCTCTACACATACTAATAGAGTATGATAATTTGAAAAGGGGTCCACAAGAAACAGTTCAAGATTATTGTGTTAGGTTCAACAATGTATACAACTCCATTCCTCAGAACCTAAGACCTCCACCTGATCTGGCCTTGATCAAATTCCCTGATGGATTTGATTCAGATATGGCATATCAATTAAGAGAAAGAGCACCTCCAAGTCTTGCAGGCATGCAGAATACAACTGTCAGTGTGGAGGCAAACCTGATTGCCAAGAGAACCAGAGCCAAAAATGAGAGAAGAACAACATTTAAAGAGGAACCCTCAACCTTTGACCAAAAGCTAGATGCAATCATGAAGGGTATGGAGAGGTTCGGGGATAGAGTTGAGACCATGGAGAGAAAGTCCTCTTGGGAAGGGCAAACAAGCAACACTACTAGGAATCCCAACTTTAGAAAAAACCAAAACCCAAATGCTGGAAGGACTGGTCCTGATCAGAATATCAGACCTCCATTTCAAGAAAACTATGCAGAGGCCTCAACCACTAGTGAACAAGTAGAAGATCCCCACACCAATCTAATGGGTTTGGACAGTGAACAACAAGTATTCTTAACACAAGATGATCAACAAGCCCAAGAATACAAACAATTCCAAACAAAATCCGGTGAGTCATTTGATTTCAGAGAAGGTTTGACACAGCAATCTATGAAGTACACAAACAATACAAGTTAAGAAGTAGAACCATAGATGTACTTGAGAATACCAAACAAACACACCCCAAACTGCCAAAAAAATCTAGTGATAAGTCTGTCTTAACAGAGTCCTCAGATACAAAACTCCAAAGGGAGGTCACAGTGGAAGATGTATCTGATATACAGCCTCCAGTAAATCCTACATCTACACCATCTCTTCCAACAGAGATCTTCGGAAGACCTTTAGAAAACGGACACAATTCAAGCATACCCCAAAACAGTGTACATGACCAGGAAAAGCTCACCCAAAATTCAGTAAAGAAGGAAAAGCTTGCTGCTCACAACATAAAAGTTCAGATGGAAAAGCCTTTTAATTTAGAAACAGAGATTGGAAAACTGAAAATAGCCATCCCTCTTTCTAAATTGGCTAAACATGAGGTCTTTAGACAACAAATCAATAGATCATTGCAAGTACCAGAGAATAGGGATGCAATTAATATTCTGGATGATCAGCCAGAGCTGATTTTTGGCTCAGAAGTCAATGGAAAATTAGTGGATGGAGGTATCCCTCCATTTTATGTCAGCCTAAACATCCATGACAAAGTGATACACAATGCCATGTTTGACTCAGGGGCCTCTCATAACCTAATGCCCAAATCAGTAATGGAAAAGCTTGATCTAGACATCACCAGACCCTATAAAGACTTGTTTTCATTTGATTCCAGCCAGGTGAGATGTTTAGGCATGATCAAAGACCTTTGTGTATCTCTAGTCCAATATCCAGCTAAAACAATTTTAATGGATGTGGTAGTAGCTGACATTCCACCTAAATATGCTATGCTTTTATGAAGATCATGGGGTGCCAAACTCCAAGGATCTTTGCAACTAGACATGTCATATGCCACAATTTCAGTTTTTGGCCAGCCAAAGAGATTATACCGAGAAACACTGATGAAATATGTGGTCAGCAGTCAGGAGAAGCCCCAAAACTTCCCAATCTACTCCATTCATTCGAACATGCACTCATTCATATTATACAATGTTGATATGTGTCCCAAAACTGAGGTCAAGCTCCTAAAAACAACAGAAACCAGGCACATAAATGAATAGTCCACTGCTCAAGAGCAAAAGGTCACTTATATGATCAACCAAACACACTCTGATAATATATCACAAGAATCACCAAAACTAGACCAGCCCACTGAACAAGTCTGTAAATCCATTGAAAGAAACATTGATCAAGACATCTTGTGGTATTTAGAATTTGATGGGTTAGTAAACAAACTAGGAGCAGGGGCAGGGGTTTGGATACACAATACTCAAAATGACCACGCTCTAGGTCATGCATATAGGATCAACTTCAGATGTACAAATAACATGGCCGAGTATGAAGCCCTTTTGCTAGGTCTCAAGCTGATTAAGAGTCTTGGAGTGACCAAAGTTTCCACTTTGGGTGATTCAGACCTAATTATACAACAGATAAAAGGAACTTTTGTCACAAATGATCCCAGGTTAAGGTCTTATAGGATAGCAGTGACAGACTTGCTTAACAACTTCTTGGAATATCAGCTCACCAAAATACCTAGAAGCCACAACTTGCATGCTCATAGTTTGGAAACTTTTTCAAGCACCTGTAAACTTCCTTTTGGGCCTAACCACCAGTTTACTGCTAAGATTAAACATAGGCCTTCTGTCCCAGACAATGTAGATAACTGGCAAGTATTTGAGAATGATACTCAGATAAATAATTTTTTGACCATGAAAGAAGAATTCTCAAACTTAAACATAGACACAAGCATTAGGGATGATCAGCACCAAATTGATGAACTTAAGATAAGTATATCATCTGAAATAGTAGATCAGATATTACATCCTACAACCTTTGACTCTGCCAATTTACAGAAGCTAAAACTAGCAGATCTTGATGAAATTATTGAAGAAGAAACTGAAGTAATTCAACTAAAGGATAATTTCTTGCTCACAGGTCTTACTCCTTTAGAAGACATTTTTTATTCAAATGACATCCCTAAGAAACCAAAGATGCAACCCATCAATGAAAAAATTGAGGAGTGTAATATTGGGACCACTAAAAATCCCAAAATGGTCAAGCTTTTTAGAACCTTACCTCCTGATAAGAAATCAGAATATATTGAACTGTTCAAAGAGTTTCAAGATGTGTTTGCCTAGAGTTATGAGGACCTTAAATCCTATGATACTTCAATCATCCAACACACAATACCCCTGAAAGAAAACCAGAAACCCTTTAAACAGAAGTTGAGGAGAGTGAATCCAGTCCTTCTTCCCCTAATTGAAAACGAAATAAAACGAATGTATGAAGCTGGAATCATTGCACCTATAAGATTTTCTGAATGGATTTCAAACCTTGTACCCACAAGAAAGAAAACTGGGGAGATAAGACTTTGTGTTGATCTGAGAAATTTGAACAAAGTCTCTCTTAAAGACCACTACCCCTTGC
>APFE031303731.1:0-20633 GCA_000404065.3 Pinus taeda | reverse complement strand
GTCAAAGCGCTCTATAAGAGCTTTGGCAAATTGGGCCCAACTCGCAAAAGGTCCATTGCGACGTTGATGTCATTCCGCCCATTGCCATCGTTCATTGTCCAAGTACATGGTCCCCACTCTCAGCTTAGCCCAATCATCTTGGAGACGATTCAATTTGAAATACTGGTCCATTTTTGCTAGCCATGCGGACAGGTGAGAACCATCAAATTTATACAACTCCCAAGAATTCCGATCTAGGCCCGCCATCACAAAAATATTGGTGAAAAATTGAAATGGTCACAGATCCGTCAATATTGCTCGGAATCTATATTATAACCTGTTTTTAGAAATGGAACAACCACTCTGCATCTACCCATGTGGTAGAAATCTTGATCCAGGTACTTGAAATTTCAGATCTCCGCTGCTACTCTCCCGCCGTTACCCAAAATTTCTGCAAAAAGAGCTGATTTTAAATCAGCGATATCTCCCTGATCCGAACTCCGATTCGCCTGATTTTTTTTTTGAAATTGGGTGTTTTTTCACAAAGATTCCAGATCTGCAAATAGATCTTGCAGATCTTGCACCAGGATGTCTAGATCTGCGCCGCAAACGCGCTGCCCTGAAAAATTAGCTGCAACCCCACTGATTTTTAGATCAGCGATATCTCCTTCATCCGGACTCCGATTCAACCGATTTTTTTTTGAAATAGGCTATTTTTTCCCAAGGAATACAGATATGAAATCAGATTTTTCAGATCTTGAACCAAAACATACAGATCTGATCTGCAAACTCGCCGCCCCTGAAATCCTGCAAAAAGTAAAAAAAAAAAAAAAAAATCCACTTTTGTGCCCAAGAAAGTGCTCTGATACCACTTGTTGTAACTCTGATACCACTTGTTATAGATCTAAACCAGAAATATATGATAACAGAAATAACCCAAGAGTAACAAGATAGAAATAGATAAAAATGCTTTATTGATCAAACCCTTAAGGTAGGGCAACACCATACATTCACTCCTTAAGGAAGGAGAACACTCCACAACTCATTCATACAAGAATACTTCTCTTCATATCTCTCCATGTGGAGTCTCTAGCCTCTATATAGGCCTCATACATACAATACCATGCATCATTACCATGGTTTCCTCATACCATCAACTAATACCATGGGCCCATTACATTATTATTAACTACTTGTGGTCCCTTACATGACATGGGTTAACCACCTTATTTATTACTATGACCCATCCCATTATTACATTATTACCTTGGGTACCTCCCTCGGTACCCCATATTACCCCCCCTAGGTACATAACATATATTGGTTACAGGGTAAGCTAAAACATATTAAAGCCAAAATCAAAATATGGAATCATGAAGTCTTTGGGAACATATTCAAAGAAAAAAAGAAACTAGAGGAGCAATTGGAACATATACATGAAGGATGGATTCAGGGAACATAAACCAAGAAACTGTGAACAAGGAAAAGATGCTTATGCAGGACTGGCAACTACGTTGCCAATAGGAGGAAACACTTTGGAAGTAAAAATCTCGAGTTCAGTGGCTTAAGGAAGGAGAACAAAACACGAAATTTTTCCATTGATTAGCCATTGACCACAGAGGAGCCAACAAAATTCTAACCCTTAAAGATGAACAGGGAGCCACGATACAGACACATCAAGAGATCTCCAACCTTCTTACAACACATTTTAGCATAATAGCTCAAGAACCTGGGATTGACAGAAAGAAGGCCATTGAGGAACTTACTCCCTCAAACCCTAAGCTAATTACAAAGGAGCAAAACTTAGCTTTAACTCGAGAAATTTCCCTGGAAGAGGCTGTAAAAGAAATTCCTAATGATAAAGCACCTTGGCTTGATGGATTTACCATCGACTTTTACAAAGCTTGTTGGGAGATAGTTAAAACAAAAGTTTGGGAGGCAGTGGAGGATTCTCGGCGCTCAGCCTCAATCCTCAAGTCCCTCAATTCTACCTTCCTTGCCCTTATTCCAAATGAGGAGGAAGTTAACACACCCTCAAAGTTTTGTCCAATTGCGCTATGCAATGTCTTATACAAAATTATTTCCAAAGCCATAGCCAATAGAATGAAACCCATACTTCCACGCATTATTTCAGAAGAGAAATCAAGCTATGTAGAGGGGAGATAGATTTTGGACAACATCTTATTAGCAAAAGAGATGATTCACACACTTCAAACGCGGAAGAAAGCAAGTATGATGATGCAACTAGACCTGTCAAAGGCATATGATAAGGTTAACTGGCACTATCTGGAAGCAATATTGAAAGCCTTTGGATTTGCTGAGCAATGGATAGTTTGGATCCTAGCTTTGGTCAAATCCACAAAATTTTCAATATTGGTTAATGGAAACCCTACTACCTAGTTCTCTCCTTCGCGAGGTCTACGGCAGGGTGATCCTTTATCCCCCTTCCTTTTCGTGATTTTAATGGAAGGTTGAAGCAGACTAATCCAAAAAGATAAAGAGGAAGGAGTTATTGAAGGACTTTAGCTGTTGCCCTCAATTCCAGCAACTACTCACCAACAATTTGTTGATGATACGATGTTGCATGGCACTCCCTCAGTTAAAGAAGCTTTGGGATACAAAAGTATTCTCAATATCTTCAGCAGGGCCTCAGGTATGGAGCTAAATCTCTCAAAATCTTCTATCTTCTTTTTTAATACACACATAGCTGTTCAAAAAAATCTTTCCACCATCCTAGGCTTCAGAAGAAGCAGCCTCCCCTTGAGATACCTAGCAGTTCTGTTAACAGACAAGTCATGGCAAAAATTGCATTGGGAAAAGATTTTAGCAAGCTTGGAAAAAAGATGTCATCATTGGACCTACAGAGCCCTTAACTTCACAGGGAGATTGGTCTTAACCAAAGCAGTCCTCCAGGCCATTCCACAATACATGCTTTCCATTCTTCCAGCTCCCAAGGGGGTGCTGTAGAAGATAAGGGTCATCCAAAGGGCTTTTCTCTAGTCGGGTAATTCAGAGAAGAAGAAATGGTCGCTAATGGCGTGGAATAAGCTGTGCAAACCTAAACATCTGGGAGGGCTGAAACTGCAGGACCCATCCACGGTTAACTGTGCCTGTGGTGCAAAATTATGGTGGAGGTGGTTGAAAGAACCTAAATTACCATGGGGCAAACATTGGAAAGAAAAGTACACTCAAAATCACAGACTGTAGAACTTAATCCAAATGCAAGAAACTCCAAAAGTCTCACCAATTTGGAACCTAGCGAGAAACAACCGGCACATAATCCATGAGCAAAGTTTTTGGGAAATTCGTGATGGAAAAACAATCCTTTTCTGGGAAGATGCATGGCAAAAACTCCCTAAGCTAGAAAGCCCTGAATTCTTAGATATCCAAAGAAGCAACCAGGAGCTAGGGAGAACCACAGTGAATCAGTATTGGAAGCCTAACGAAAGTGACCAGGTGTAGAGAACATGGTTATTCAATGAGACAGATCATCTGACCGAAGTAAACAACAGTTTAAAGGACCTGCGAACACAGCTAGCTAAGAGAAGGATAAGGAAAGCAGGGGATAGTGACCAATTATGCTAGGGAAAGCTTCAAGGAGGCAACTTCATGCTTAGAGAAGCCAGAACACACATAGAAGATACTGAGCATGAAGAAAAAGTCAAATGGCATAGAAAAGTTTGGGACGCCCAACTTTGGCCGAAGATCAAAACGTTTCTATGGCTCCTAATGCATAGAAAAACGCTAACTTGGAGAATCTCTGGAAAAAAGGATTCGTAAGTCCTTCTCATTGCCCCATGTGTGGAATGGAAGAGGAAACCATGAATCACCTCTTCAACGCTTGTGATTGGGCAGACAACATATGGAATTGGGCGGAAACCATTCTTCAAAGGACAGATCACGTTAGGAATTCAATTCAAGAAACAATCGAGAATTGGAGTGGTAATTTCTCTAATACCAAATTGGTTAATACCATTTGGAAACTCATACCAGGGTTCATAGCATGGAAAATTTGGAAAGAAAGAAATCGAAGAGTTTTCCTAAATGAAATTAGAGGCATAAACCACATAAAAGATACAATTCTTCAAAATATCAAGCAAACAGTTCTTGCCAAAGGAAGAATGGAACGGGAAAAAAACATCTCTAGTTTGGAATTACAGATTCTAAAAGCTTTTGGCATTAACATGGTAACCTTCACGACTTTGAATCGTTGACATGAGTTAAATACTAGTGTGAATATCTGGACTCATCCACCAACAAGCTTCCTCAAACTCAATTTTGATGGAGCTTCCAAGCGAAATCCGGGATCTGCTGGCATAGGAGGTGTTCTTAGGGATAGCAAAGGTGAAATTCAACACATTTATAGTGAAGGGACTAATAACGAAATTGAATTTGCAGCACTGGAGCAAGGTTTGAGAATTCCCAGAAGACTGAAACCTAGAGCCACCCTGGTGGAAGGGGACTCTCAACTGGTGGTTATGGCAGCAAGAAGATTGTATACCGGAGCCAAAACAAGTAAAGTCACATGGCACTGGAGGCTTGCCAAGGTAACAGAGATCATTGGAGAACACCTATCATGCTTGGACGGTTTATTTTTTCATGCAGTTAGACGCAAGGCCAATATAGTGGCAGATCACTTGGCAAATTATGGAATTGATAATCTCTCTGCCAACTTGGACACTTGTTGGCAGGAAATCACATGCACAGAGCTAATCGAAGGGACGTGAGGATAAGTGGTTGGTAGGCTAAGGGAGTACAAGGAAGGAAGTGGCATTCAATTTACAAGCACGTAGGGATAGTTGCAAGGAGCGCAACGAACAAAAATTATCGGTACTGCTGGCATCAAAACACAAAAGAAGACACTTGGCACTCAACAAAATGGTTCAAGCGTGGCAGACTTAATAATAAGGATTTGGCTTATCAACAAAAATGTGAAAATCAGAGCAGCAGTTATTATGAATGGACGTGCGATCATAAGTCGACGAGATGGGAAGCCTTAGGTGATTCATGGTTTCCCTCTTCTATAACTACATTCTCCAAATGCAAGAGCAATGCATTGATCTCCAATGGCAACCAGCATAGTTTCAATTGTGTTTTCAAAAGGTTTCGTATCTCTGTTCTTTGCCATAGAAGAATGGCACGGGAGGGTAGTCAAAATGCCTCAGCCAATAAACACCTACAAAATGCTCCGGAGGCTTATGAAACAAGAACTTCCCTTAAGGAAAAGCGCAAAATTGAGGAACTGGAAGCAATTGTTGCAGAAGAGGAAGAGAACCTGGAGGAACAAGAGCTGGAAAAGGAGATGGAATGGGTCAAGGATCTGCAGAAGAGGAAGAGAACCTGGAGGAACAAGAGCTGGAAAAGGAGATGGAATGGGTCAAGGATCTCGGCACGACTACCACTCGGGCAACCCAATTTGTTCGCACACAGGCGGAAATGTGGCGCATGAAGACAATGTTAGCAAAGGCTATTAGTATGCAAGGAGAATATATTAATCAGGCTCATCAAGCCATATTAGTTTTATCTGCGGATCATACGGCGGTACTAGATGCCCTAGCTTTCAAACTCAGTTCTCTGGAGCAGTACTTTGGCAATATCTCCAAAAAGTTAACATTGTTGATTAGTCTTCTGAGGCACACTATTTGCCAGGATTCCTCTGTTGTGGGGGAGGGTGCTAAGGAGGCCATGGGAACAAGCTAGGGGAAGAATTCATCTCAGCGCCCACCTCTGCCCAGTAAAGCCACTACTTCGACCAACCAAGATATCACCAGCAAGGATTATGTCATTTGTTGTGGCATTCTTAGTTTGCTTTTGATGTTTAGCACTTGTTTTGTTTCCGTTTCGCAAGTTTACAGGTCACATAGTTGTTTCTCTGTTTCTCATTTTAACTGGTATTCTACATGGTTTATCTTTGTCTATCTCGGAGGGCCATATGGTCTGCTTTTTCTTTGTTTTCCAGACGTTGAGATGGATTCTCTGTTTTGCTGGCCCCAACCTTTCTCTGTGCCACCGTGTGTGGTGTGGCTTGGGGTCATTTTGACAATTTGTGCGGGATGTTAAGCGTTGTAATCGGGCAAGGGTGTCTCTCTCTAGTCTGCATGAGAAGACCTTTTTTTACTCTATGTATTCTATGAATTAATATGAAATGTTGATTTAAAAAAGAGGAGGTGATAGGATAGGCCACCCTATAGAAGCCTTCAACGAACCGTCTGTAATAACCTGCTAGTCCCATAAATGATCTTATATCCGCTACATCCTTTGGTATTTGCCATTCCATAATGGTCTTAATCTTCTCGGGGTCCACTGCGATTTCATCCTTGGTAATAATATGTTCTAAGTACTAAATCTGTTCCTTAAAGAAGTCACATTTACTGTACTTGGCGTATAATTGATGGTTCTGAAGAGTTTGGAATGCTCCGGACTACATCTCCTACAGTTGATGCTTCATGGATCTACGACACCTGATCCATTCCTTTTCGATGAGGATATTTTTCGACGTAATGGGGTCCCCCACATCCCTAGCATTGTACCGGGAGCCTTGCTGTTCTCTTATTATCGCGTCTACCAACTTGCTCACTGATCTTTGATTTAGTTTGTGGCTTAGTTTTGAATTGGTTTTTATGTAGATTTATGTTATTTTTCCCCTTGGAGAACCCTTTACTAGTGTTGCCTCGGTTTCCTTTATTGCTCGGTGCAAACTTACTGCATTTCTTATCTGTCCACTTCTTGCCCAAAGTTTCACCCTTCTGCTTGCTTTGCTGGTAACATATCCTAGCCTTGCGTATAACCTCGTCCATTGTTTTTGGATTATCGAACTCAATTCTTTCCCTTATCGCCACAGGTAAACTGTTGACGAACCATTGTACCTTAGCTTGTTCCTCGTGTATGTAGGGTACATATCGCAGCAAGGAGGTAAATTGGGTGATAAATTCATCCATGGTTTGTTGTCCAAGCCACAGGTCGTGAAACTCCTTCGCTTTCTCATCGTAAAATCGTTCCGTCATATATTTATGGAACTTCTCCTAAGTGATACTTTGTTCACTCACCCCTTGTACAATCTTGATTACCTCCCACCACAAGGTGGCCTTCCCTTGAAATTGGAAAATAGCTAGTCGGGCTTTTAGATTATGATCGTACTCATATAATTGGAAATATTTGTTCATGTTAATTATCCGAGCCTCTGCTGCTTCTTCCAATTCTCCATCAAAGTGTGGCAGTTTTATCTTTCAAAACTCCCCTTGCAACTCTATCCACTGTCTTTTTGATGTTGGGTGCCCAGAGGCATTATCGGATTTTTCATCTTGATTCTCTTCCCCACTACTCGCTCCTTCATGGTCCGTATGATAATCTTGCTCTTCAAACATCCGTTCCTGCTAAGGTTTGGGAATGGTCTGGCGCTGATTTTTTTTGTTAGGCAGGCTTTTCATAATTTTCTCTTGCTCCATGGTTAGTTGTGCATTGTCCTCTCGTAAACGGGCCATTTCACTCTTTAATTCCTCAACTGTTTCCAGTATAGCAAGGTTTGTGCTGTGAGCTTCCTCTCCCAGCTGCACCCATATTTCAGGGTTATTTTCCGGAAATGTTACAGGCCCGCGACCAGCCATAGTTCTGTGTGGCACCCATATGTTCCTTCTTTATACTGTTGTTGTCCTGTTTCTGTACTTAGCAAATGATTAATCAATCACAGTTAGAATTCCAAAAGATAACAGTATCTAATTTTCATTACAGTTCACTCACCAGAGGTCACATTTTTGTAACCTTGGCTCTGATACCACATGTCATACCTAAAAAAAACAGAAAAATGTTACAATTATTACTAATAAGAAAGCAAACATTTAAATAAAATGCTTTACTATGCCATTATCAGAAGCACATTAGACATGTAAATTTCTTTTACATAAATCTTGTCAGACAACAATTATTGCTTTTAATTTGTTATATGACGGAACTGTGATTACATTTGTTTGATTTGAGCTGACATTTGTCAATCCAATAATTCATATTCCAGTAAATGTATCCGGATGGTTATTAATATTTTTGGAATTATAGCTTCGCTAATACATGAGGTTGTATAGGTTAATAGTTTGATTTTAGCAAATACAAAATCCAACTGATGGATTCAATACATTAATGCAACTACAGCCCCAAAAATATTGGTGGCTGGAAATTCAGTTCAACGCCATAAATATCATATCTGCCTCCCAACTTCTTCGGCTAGTAGCTTGGCGTTAGATAAGCGGGCGACGAAAATGCCAAGGACGGAACTTTGGCGCCCACAAAATTAAAGGTCAAACGCGGTGCGCCCCCAATCTAATGGTGCCGAGTACTAATGCAATGGAGTTTCATCAAGATGGTGGAAGTTGCAGTGAATATGTGTTATCATCTTGGCGTGCCTTTTAATTAAATTTTAAATTGGTGGGTTGGTAAAGTAAATATGAGTACTTACTACGGTAAATATCACTATCATTAAAAATTATTTCTGTTGGATTCGGTGACAAAAAAAAATATTTTTTAGACTGCACGCTAGTCTAAGTACTGACCACAATAATTGACTTCCATAGTCAACCCATGGCTCAAAACATCCTCAATCAAGAAATGAAGAATTTGCAGCAGAGGATCATAAACGAAGGGCGATCTGAGGACTTGTCAAAACATGAAAAAATTCTTGAATCACAAATTCTAGAAAGGGCTAAACAGGAAGAAACCCTATGGAGACAAAAATCAATAATAAAATGGTTGAAGGATGGAGAAAAAAACACAAAATTTTTTCACAGAACCATTGTTCAGCGCAGAATGAATAATAATATATCCCACATTCAAAATGAGCAGGGAGAAAGAATTGAAACTCATAAAGGCATTGAAAGTGAATTCCTCAACTACTTCAAGCAAGCACACCAAGAACCAAATATAGATAGAATGCCGACAATTGATACAATTCCGAGCAACATTCCTAAATTAATATCATAGGAGCATAATCAACTCCTTCTCAGACCTGTAGACCTTCAGGAGGTTGAAGAAGTTGCGCATCAATTGAAAATTGGAAAAGCGTTAGGTCCGGATGGATTCACCTCCAACTTTTTTCACCACTTCTGGGACCTGATCAAACTGGAGGTCTGGCAAGTGGTGGAGGAATCGCGTACGTTAAGATGGATGTTCCCTGGTCTAAATGCCACTTTCATTGCGTTGATTCCCAAGGAGGTGGAGCCCAATACTCTTGATAAGTACAGGCCTATTGCTCTATGCGATATAATTTATAAAATCGTTTCCAAAGTTATTGCTTCCAGACTGAAATTACTGCTCCCTCTCATAATCTCGCCTGAGCAATCAGGTTATGTAGAAGGCAGGCGGATGATCGACGACATTATCCTAACTCATGAAATAATTCATTCGCTGAAGCTCTCCAAGAAACCAGGTATGCTGCTCAAAATAGACTTATCCAAGGCTTTTGACAGTTTAAGCTGGATTTACATTCGGAAAGTTCTAATCGCTTTTGGTTTTGCTCCTCCTTGGGTAAGGTGGGTTATGAGTCTGTTAACTTCATCTTTCTTTTATGTGTTAATCAATGGTATACCCTCACCCACCTTCCGTCCCTCCAGGGGAATCAGGCAGGGAGATCCTCTCTCTCCCTTCCTCTTCGTTATCATGGCAGAGGGATTGGGTCGTAGCATCAAATTAGCCCTTCAATCTCATCTCCTCAAAGGATTATCCTTTAACAACTCCCCTACCTTTTCTCACCAACAGTTTGTTGACGACAACATGCTTTTCGGCCACCCCTCTGTTCAAGAAGCCCGTCAACCCAAATCTCTTCTGTCGGAATTCTCCGAAGCCTCTAGAGCCAATGTCAATAAAATCAAGTCTCAAATATTCTTTTTCAACACCCTTGTTATTACCCAAGCAGCTATAGCGTGTATTCTGGGTTTCACCATTGCTGTTGTCCCCTCCAAATATTTAGGGGCGCCTCTAACAGCCTCGACTCTCAAGCACTCCTCATGGAAAATCCTCTTAGAAAAGTTAGAGGCTCGACTCTTCCTTTGGACTCATAGGTCTCTTAACATGGCCAGTAGATCAGTCCTCATAAAGGTTGTTCTTCACTCCATGCTGCTATACCTCTTCTCTATTATGACCGCCCCCAAGTGGGTTCTCAAGGAAATCAAGAAACTCCAACGTTCCTTCTTATGGGGAAGTTCTGGACCCACCCGTAAATGGGCTCTTGTCAAATGGGATAAAGTTTTCCTTCTGAAATGAGCTGGTGGCATTGGTTTGAAGGATCCGACTCACAGTAACAAAGCCATGGAGCAAACATTTGGTGGAGATGGCTCTCTACGCCCTTAACTCCCTGGGCCTCATTGTGGACCGCCAAATATGCAAGCAACAGTCCAATTGAAGAACGAATTCGTATGTCAGAAGATAGCACAGGATCAATGATATGGAACTCAGCCAAACAACATAGGAACCTAATTCAACAACATAGCTTTTGGGAAATCAAGAATGGCAACACAACTAGATTATGGGAGGACTCATGGCAGCAGTTGCCAAAGCTCAAGAACCTTCTTTCTCACCCGCAGCTTCCGGAGCAGGATGTGCATGAATTGGACAAGGTCAGTAACTTTTGGAGGCCCTCCTTCATACAGGATCACAAACGATGGATCGAGGCAGATCAGATCCTAAGGCATGGCACAGAACAGGCTCAACAAGCTCTTTCTTCAGAATTACAAAAAAAGAAAATACTTTTTTCGGAGGAAATGGATATCTTTAGGTGTGGATATGAGGAAAAAGGCACTTTCACCACAAAGGAAGCCTACAATATAATCATCAAGGAGCGTATAGTCAAAGATGGACTATGGAGAAAAGTTTGGGACCCCCCCAACTGGCCGAAAGTTTCCACCTTTCTTTGGCTCCTATGTCAAAATAAGATCCTCACATGGGATAATCTCAGAAAAAGGAATTATCATGGACCTTCTAGATGCCCCAACTGCAAGCAAGAAGAGGAATCAGTTAAACATCTTATGCAATCTTGTTGTATAATGCGCAAGCTATGGGAAAAAGTTAGCTTTCGCTTCCAAAAAGAGGGCAAAGTGCAGGGGGATGTCATAGTTATAGTTTGCAACTGGAACAAAAAACCTTATCAAATAAAACTTTTAAACACCTTGTCGAAGCTTATTCCTGGATTCCTGATGTGGAACATTTGGAAGGAAAGGAATCACAGGGTATTTAGAGATCAATCCATGCCCATGGAAAATCTCTGGACCGTCCTCTGCCAAAATATCAAAGAATCCCTCTCCACCCTTTATTGGTCCCAGGAAGATCTTCCTTCTCTACCGCAAGAACAATCCATCTAGGCAAATTGGAAAATTCAATTGAATCAAGAGCTTATCTCCAAAGGAATTTCACCTTCACCAGGCCGTTTTCCCACAAAGTGGATCCCTCCTCCAATTAATATGGTAAAGCTAAATTTTGATGGAGCCTCAAAAGGCAATCCAGGTAACTTATGCTTTGGAGGAATCTTCAGAGACCATCAAGGAGCGCCCCTTTTGTCTTTTTTTGGTTCAAAAGGGTGGGATACTAACAACTCAGCGGAATTGGAAGGCTTATGGCAGGGTCTTATTATAGCTCAAGACAAAGGATTCTTTCCGCCAATCATAGAAGGGGATTCTCAGATTATTATAAATATGGTTTCAAAAATCATGCAAGGCACTCCCTCGCACAAGGTAAGTAACAGCTGGCAAATGGCGAAAAGGATTCAGCTCATTGATATCTGGCTTTCTCAACACAGGGCCATTTATAACAAGCATACCCGGCGAGAAGGAAACAAAGTAGCAGATTTTCTTGCAAATCTTGGAGTGGAATGCAGGTTGGAACTTCATATAGGATCATTCTCTAGCATCGCCTCAGATTCCCAAATTATGAATTACAACAATATTGTGAAGAATGACAGGCACCAGGTAGGAGATACACACCCGGATGCGGGTGCCTTAACGCAATATTTATGAAGGCTCTGCGCTATGACGACAGCTGGTACAGCAGGTAGCAGGACAACACACCTACCCAAGCTCTCCTGCGGATGGAAATGGATTATATTAAGTCTCGACAGATCAATTACCATGCGGAATTGAATGCACAGTGGGTTCGAGACATTTCACCTGGTATTCCTTTAATGGCTGCCTCGGCTCTCTCTGTTAATATTTACCTCTGGCCTCCCTACATTTGACTCCCTCCGGTTTTGCATCCTTGCAATGCTTCGAAGGTGGCGCTGAATGTCTAGTTCATAAAGCGTTACAGGCTCCCTCACACCAGCATCTTCTTTGCTTCGCCCTGCTCTTCATCCCCTCCAAGATGCCCTGTTACTTTGACAATGGTGCGTCGTCGAGGTAGCTGTCGCCGAGGTGGCAGTCGTGGAGGTCGTGGGTGCTCTCAGCCTGCTCCTCCGCCTGTTATTCCTCTGGCTTCGGCTTCCCCTACCTCAGACATTCGCAGGCCTCTCCCGCACAACTCTTTTCAAACCACCCATTTCACGTTTCATAGTCGCCTCAATCAACCTGTTCTCTCGACCAGCATTACGGTAATTTTTTCGGAGGAAGAAGCTCGGCCCACTGTTGCGGTGAATACCTCAACAACGCAGTCTCAGGGACAAAGCGCGCAACAGGGGGAAGATGTTGGTTTTGGGTTCAATTGTGGAGATTTGCAGGCTGGAGGAAATGACACTGATGTCTCCAAGCTTCCAGACAGCAATCAACAGGATGTCCCGGCCTCTGATCACCCAACGAGTGGTTCTGATAGCATTCGGCAGTTGGCAACTCCTCCAGATGGCAGCGATTCAGTTATTAAGTATAATGTTGATGACACGTGGATGGGCTATCCATGCCAGGTGGAGGAGGAAGTTCCAGAACATGATACTGATGCTTGAAGACTCTTGGGCTATGTCTACCTCCTTGCTCCTCTTTCTGCTCTTCAGTCCATTTTGCTATTCCTATATGGCTTTTGTCAATGTCTTTCTGTATCAGGCATGTAGTTCTGCTGTAGTTTCAAGTTTTTGGCTCTGCAATTTTGCTCATGGATATCTAGGAAGTTTAGATAGTATGGTCATAGCTTATCATCTGTCCTTTTTTGAGGTCTATCACTCTGACCAGTTCTCTCTATATAGCCCTGGCCTTTTGTATCTGGTTAATCCCAACCCTTGCACAGTTTGTATGTCTTGCTGGACAGTCCTGGACCTCCTCTGAGGTCTCGACCGCATTGTAACTGTATTTTTACTTTTATTAATAGAATTAGTCTTTACTTAGAAAAAAAGTCTTTAACACACTATCTAGAATAGAGTATGGATAAATTACCTCCATTCCATTCTTAATGCTCATCCACTCTATGTTATATATTCAAATAAGTTGATTGCTACCATACGGGAGTTAGTATTATCATTATTTATGTTGTGAGCATTCAAAGTTAACATTACATCATATTTTTGCATTTTATTTAATAAGATTAATAGTCATAATTAAGATATATATTTGCATTTTCTATTTTTAAGCTCTATTTTTGCATTTTCTATATTTATTCTCTACTTTATGAAAAATTCTTAGACAAGAGACCAACTATTTTGTATTTTATCTAATATGTTAAACATTTAGTGTTGTCTAGGATATCAGCTAAGTGTTTCCTTGACTTTGCATTTGTAGTGCTCAATTTGTCATTGCTTCTTGTTCTTATCTACATTTAAGCTTTTAGTTATTTTAGATTAGTTTTGTTATCACATTTAGATAGTTGTTAGACTATAAATTTCATCTTAATATTATGACAATATCTTCATATCGCATAACATCTCATAAAACAAGTATAGTTACCGAGCCAAAATATGGATGGGTCTCTTACACCAAACAGTTGTGAGGTCTCATTAAGACCTCATACCCGAGAGAATTACTTGTAATTGTTGCTAGGTTATTTATCCTTGTCAACACAAACTTAGACTAGTAGTGTTGTGTCCATTGAGCTAAAGAAGAACCAAAATGGAGTACCAAGTGAAAAGTTATGATACCAACGAGGTTCCCTTTTATCAAATGACACAAACTTTTCCATATTAATGTTCTCACTCATCCCTAATAATATCATGGTTAGGGTTATTTTAATTTTTGGTTTTTTCTTCTTTGAGGTTTTTTACATCATTCTAAAATATAGTTTTGGCCTCTTGGTATGAATTTTTGTGACTAGGTGTAGTCATCACATATCTACTTAAAATTAAGTTACCACCATTCAAGTCATTTTGTATTGTTATCTATTACAACCTTTTTCACAATTTGATATGTCAACAGAGTTTGATTTACATAATAATTTTATTTCAATGCAGTGTCTTGCATTCACTATATGGAGAATAGCATTTGACCAAACACTATACAAATTTGATAGTTATACCAACTTTGTGAAACTTAAAAACCAAATGTGATGGTTACAAAAAAGTTGAATATCAAGAGATTAAATACATTTTCAATCACTTTAATTTAAGTGTGTGGTACTAAAACAACAATAGTTATCACAACCTTTAATATTTAATAACCACCATTTTAATGAATCTTAATGATAATATAAGTACCTCTACTTATGTGAAGAATATATGTTAGATAAATAATACTTATAATATTTTAAAAAAATAAAAATAAAAATAAATAAATAAAATTATAGGGGCTTCCTTCGAAGGAGAAAATGAAGCTTGTTGTGAAATTTCTATATCTTTTGTGATGAATACACAAATCCACACAAGAACCTCTGGATCTTCACGCAACAACGCTCTTTAACGGCCTCCTTCCAACACTAGCAAAATGTCCCTCAATCCTTAGTGAACCTCAGATGAACCTCTCCTCTCACAGAAAATTTAAAATAGCATAACAAAACAAAAACTCATGCGAAAATTTTTGAAAAAACTTCTCTTTTATTGATTCCAAAAGATAGATTACAATGCTGGAAGATTTTTATCTATGCTTTCAATTTGTGTTGTTGATTCTCTCACAAAACCTTTTAATACAGAAACTAAAAAGTTGACATCATTCGAAGTTTTATTCACACTATGTACAACAACTGATAGTGAGTCAAAACATTCCTTTTGTTCATAAGTTCTTACCATATTCATTTATAGCCATTTAATTGTTGTATTTGTGCATGAGAGTTTTACAAGATTCAACTTCAGATTTTCCTCTCATACACATAAGCTTATATTCAATGTACATTTGGTCAATCATTTGCCTAATTTGACTGGCACTTAAACTGTCAATATTCCACTCCTTATAAGATCCAAACTGAAAGGTATGAGTTTCTTGCATCTTCCCTTTGCCATTAAGGTTAGGAGCTGGATATCTGGTGAATTGGCTAGGCAGAGGTTCATATATAGGCAAAAGATGTCGACTTGAGGATCCTGGCTCTTCTTCTTTGGTCATGGTCCCCGTGGAAAGAGAATAGGATTCACTAAAAGATTCTTTGGTGCCAATGTGTTGCTTTGGTTTTTCTTGAGGAAGTAGAAATGGAAACCTTTCAACAGGTTTAGTGGCATACTGAATGGGTACATGGTGGCTAAACAACATAGAAGTTGGGATATTTCTATCTTTGGGAGATATAGCAAGTTGCTCAAATTTTTCAGAAAATTTTCCCATAAGAGTCTGAGTAGATTCAAACTTAGAATCTACCTTTTTCTCTATGCTTTCAATTTGTGTTGTTGATTCTTTGACAAAACCTTTTAATACAGAAACTGAAAAGTCGACATCTTTCAAAGCTTTATTCACACTACGTACAACAACTGATAGTGATTCAAAACATTCCTTTTGTTAACAAGTTTTTATCATATTCATTTCTAGCCCTTTAATTGTTGTATTTGTCCAGTTTACTTGTTCACTGGCCTTCTGGATCCTTTATTTATTCTTAGGGCTGAATCGTCTTTTAATACTAAAGGAATGGCCTTGGATGAGTTGCTAGCTTCTCTTAACATAATTCCCTTGTATGGAGGGAATGTGGTACTTCTTTCTACCTTGCCTACATCACAAGTTGTCCATAAATGTTTTGTGCGGATGAAGTTTCTGCACCTGCAATATGTACTTCTGGTTGTTCCTTTAATTTCTTCCAGACATAGAAAGAGATCCATGAGTTTGTTTCTTCCATATAATTTTTCCATTCCAAAGAAAGAGCATATTTTTCATCAACATATGTGCTAAGGCTAAATTCTATGGATTCAGGATGTGTATAGAGATCCCAATTTAGCATATTCTTCATCCAATCACTCATGGACACCCATCCATGAGGGAGAAGAATTTATATAGTTATGGGTTTGCTCACATGTCGATTTATTTGAACTTGCTCAGCTATTACATTTTTCTGGAGTCCAATGTGTTAGATCCTTATTCAATCTTTGATTTAACAATTTTCTGTCATGGGCACATCCTTTATAGAAGTTGCTGACATAGTTCAAACAACCTAGGAATCTTTGCAATTGTGTCTTATATGTGATCATATCAGGAAATTTATCAAAAAATTCAAGCACATGCTTTTGTAATGTGACTTGGTCATCTTAAATAGTATGTCCCAGGAATTTGATCTTTGTTTGAAACAATTCCATTTTATTCTTACTTAATATGATCCCACTTCTTTTGACTACTTGTGTAAAAATATGTATATGTTTGAAATGTTCTTCTACAGATTTACAGAAGATTAACACATCATCAATATATACAATGAGCCAATCAAAATATGGCCTTAAAACATGGTCCATAACCTTTTCAAATTTGGATAGTGCGTGTTTTAGACCAAAGGGCATGACATTCCACTCATAATGGACAACAGGAATGTTGAAGGCAGTTTTAAATCTATTTTCTTCTTTTATTGCAACCTGCCAAAACCCATATTTCATATCAAATTTGGAGAAAACCTTAGCTCCTTCTATTCAGCTTATCAGGCTTCCTTTGTGGGGAATAGGATATGTATCATCTGCTAGTACAAAATTTAGAGGTTTGTAATTTATGACTAATCTAGGAACACCTCTAATTTGTTATGAGTGTTTATTTACATAGAATCTGTAGCAATTCTAGGGACTGCTAGATTCTCTGATCAATCCTCTTTTTAAGAGATCTAAGATTTCTTTTTGGAACAGAGTTCTATATTCGTTGTTCATAGGTATGACTCAACCCTTGCATGATTTTCCGTCATATTCTTCTTTGAAAGGCAATGAAACTCTATGTTGTTTTCTATGCCAGAAAGCATTTGGGTTTTCAGAACAACAATCCTTTTCTAATTGTTCTTTGAGCTCTGAGATTTCCTTTTGTGCCTTTGGGGACTGTAGCTGTTCTTTTGTTCTGAGAGAGGACTTAAAGTCTTTTAATTCTCCCAGCTTTCATATTCCACATAACAAAGCCAAATTACAAGCCACATAAATATTGGTCATGAGATCCAACAATTTCTAAGACAGGAGAATATTTCTTAGAAATTCTCTCAACATACTCTAATCACTAACAAACAAAATCTGCATTTTTCCAAGAACTTATAAATATATTAATAACAAAAAAACTATTTTAATGTGGACAATATAGTTTATAGACCAAATGTCTCAATACACATGTTATGTAAAATATTTTAATATCAACTTAGTATGTGTATATTATATATTGTTAAAAAAAATATATATGTATATATATAATGTAAAGCAATTGAAAAAAAATAAGTTTTTATTGTTAAAACTTTTTTAGTAGTTTCACTATGTTTCATGTTGGATTTTTTTGGGTATATTATTTTGTCAAATTTCTATTAAATCCAACACAAATTTTTTAGTTTACAAGTTTAATTATGAACTCTATATAGCGTTAAAAAAGGGAATTTAAAAATAAAAAATTACACTATATAGCGTTAAAAAATACAATTTAAAAATAAAAAATTACACATTTTATATATAGAGAGAGATAGAATTACTACATACTCATTGTGATCTATGTAAGGATGAGAAAAATGTAATTTTTTTTCAAATTTTACACTTTAAAAGAGGTTTTCACGTGGAGAAATTTAATCATTCTCCTGGCATGCTAGATCTGTGCTTAAAATAGATTTATATTGATTTCATAATTGAGTAAAGCATCTAGGAGTAAGATTTGAGAGTATAATAAAGAAGGATTAGTATTGTAAAACAACCATATATGCCATAGAAAACTATCTAGTGAGCAAACCACTTTCTTTATACTTACATTTCACAATTGGAAGAAAAAAAATATAACATAAGGCTCACTTTATAACCTAACCTTTTTTCATATTGAGTTTTCAATATATATATATTTTTTATCAATATAAATAGTGTGTTTATTTGCTTATTCGTTATTTTTCATTAAAATAATAATAATAAACCTAAAATATAAGAAAATAAATTACATAATTTTAAAATTTTAAAATATCATAATATTTTTTTATGAACTATTTCATTGGGGTATTCAGGGTAGTTCACAAATAATTTAAATGAAATCGTAATCAATATTACATTGTTTAATTAATATACAATTACATAATTAGAAATCAATTATAACATATTATAATGTTGTATGGTCATGTCACTCTACAGTCACATCATTTTCCTTTCCTAATTCAACCTAACTCATTCATATATTAGTTTTGTAAGTTGTTGAAGGTACTTTTAGTTTCAAAAGAGACTTAGGAACAATGTGTTGGATTATTTATAGTTGTTTTGTTTTTGTTGAGTATTAGATATTGGTGTTGGTTTTATAATTGTTATTTAATTATTTAATTAGTAAAAATATAATTTAGCAAATAAAATAAAACAACTAAATTTTTAGTTGTTTTAAGTTGAAGTAATAATAATTGCTAAAGATAATTTGCATTTGAAGATGATATTAAAAGATCTTAGTATTATAGATATATATATATATATAGACTCATACTATATATAGTTTATTGGGTCTTGGATAGATGGTGATTGCATGTTGTATTAAGGCACTCCTTGATGTAAAGCTATCAAAGTGATATATTGGTGTGATAAGTAAATTGATAACAATTAGTTATTGTGATGTCAATAATAATAAATGGTAATTAAGTTAGTTATGGAAAATTAACACTGTCTCTATGGAAGATCTAAGGAATTATGTACGAACCTCAGTAACTCTCTTTTCACCAGACAACTATTAGTTAGGAGCAATTATCCCCTTACTTTCTCAGTTATTAGTTAGGAGTAGTTATCCCCTTACCTTCTCTTCCTCTTAGAAAGGGAAGAGAGGGGAGGAGAAGGGGGTTCGGGGAAAAATGGGAAGGATTCTGTTAGGCCCCTATACTACTAGTGTAACCCCTTATTGTTATTAGTACAACCCACTTATTATATTGATGTACCCATGTAGTGCCCATATTGTTACTATTGTGCTCCATAGAAGCCCACTATTCATTTATTATTTGTGCCCCTTACATTACTTATTGTTATGCTAAAGGCTCTGATTACTATTTAATGACCCCTAAACTCCTATATATAGAAATGAGGTCTTTTCATCTGTATCATCCACGGAAAGTTGTTTCATTTACTGTAATGTAAAAGGAGGTTGCACCCCTCGAAGGAGGCTGAATTTCTAAGGTGGTTGATCTATCTTTTCTTTGAGCTAGTTTATAAACATTTGGACCAGAGCTTTGGATTTCTAAGGGTTTCGCTGCTCCAACCGGTCATCGTTGCGAATTTTCGCTATAAACTTTTTTGTCTTCGCACGTTTCAGAGTTTAAAAAATAAAACACCCATTATTGAGAAGGACATCCGCCTACATCGCCAGGTTCCGAATTTCAGCATCATTTACACTAATTATTTGCGGAGATATGATCTGATGGGAGTTAGTCTTTTTGTTAGACTTCCTGAAATTAACCTTCCAAACAGGTGACCATAGGGAAGATATGTCATAACTTTCTCTCCTGAGCATCGGATTGAAAAATTTCGGCAAAAAAGTTACAGAAAGAGACGGACTGTAGTTTCTTCTAGATATTTTTTAGAGCCAAAGGTCCAAATAGTGACACGTGGAACTTCATACAAGTTTGCTCTTCTAGAAAGGTCTATAATCAGGTCACCGTGGGAGATTTGGCATAACTCTTCATTGGAGAATCCAATTGGGATTAGACTGGTGGCATTGGAAAGAGGACACAGAGGGCTACTTCAGGTCACAATTTTAGAACTTAAAGATCTGAAACTATAGAGTTACAACCATTTCAAGATCGAGCTCCTAAAACCAAGAAAAAACAAGATGAGGAAGTTTGATGGGAAGGATTTGGTAAATTGGATACTTCAAATGGAGCAATATTTTGATGTACATGGTGTACCACTATTACAAAAGGTATGTATTGAATCTTCCTATTTAGAACCGGATCAATTTTTATGGTATAAAGGGCTTTGTTCTCGTAAACGACTTGTTACGTGGTCAATTCTCACAGAGGAAATGATAGCACATTATGAGGATAAAAGAGAAACACCACAACAATTGGAAAGAGTAAAAGGGCTTTGTGACATACTAGAAAGTAAAATTATGGCAACAATGAATTCTACCCCTCACAGCTATAAAGATGGAAGTGTTGTTTTTCCTAGCCTTCCACAACCTACAAGGGTTACACCACAACAATTGGAAGAAAAAAGAGAAAAAGGGCTCTGTTACAATTGTGATAGAAAATGC
>APFE031303725.1:6811-73570 GCA_000404065.3 Pinus taeda | reverse complement strand
CATGGATGCAGAAGGAAAGTGTCATGTTCAAGAGTGACTTACTACCAATAAAGTTTCTTCAAGTTTTCTTCCCAATTTTCCCCAGTCATTGCTGACCAATACCTCTTTACTTTTGTCAAGCTTGAGGAGGATAACATATGCTTGTTCTATAATCTACCCTTCGGGCGAACCTGTAACTATATTTTAGCGAGCCTAGCGACAGTGAAACTCATTCTTGTCCATTTGGATGAGTTTGTCGCTATTCGATTTTAACAAGTTTAACGACAAAGATAACTTGGTCTCTTTCAATTTTAGAGAGTCTGAAAGAAACAGAAAGGAGACTTCGAAGATTCTTTTTCGTTGTATAATCCCTTAAGTCTGAAAAAGCGTAAAATAATACAAAAGGGATGAATTTTCGATAGTTTTAACGAGCCGAACAAGACAAGCGCTCTATCCTTTTGTGTAATAATCCATCAGGTCCAAAAATATTAAAATCTAGAGGAGGGATAGCACTTTCGATGCCTTTAACGAGCCGGAGAGGCCAATTGCTCGGCAATATTTTCATATTTTACGAGTCAGGTGAAAAGAGCTTAAAGAAGACTCGTTTTCGAGGAACGAGTGATGGTTTCAGGTAGCAACTGATTCCAGGTAAGATTTGGAATTTTCCAATCACAGTAGTGTCACAAGGATGGCTAACATAATCAATCTTCGCAGATGTTCCTCGAAGGGGTAAACAATCATATGGGGGTGAATGATTGGCTAAAAACAGAGTGGAGGTGATGGCGAGAACACGACCAAGGCTCAAAAGCTGGCGATAAGGCATTTACAATGGTTATTTACCAGTTCATTTTTTAATGAGCTTAAACGCTGGGGGAAACATTTGCTCATGACTTATGTTTATTTTTAACGAGCTTGAACTATGCGCTAAAACTGCTCATGGAGGGTTTATTTTTTAACGAGCTTGAACCCTGTGGTAACATTGCTCACCAGTCGTATGATAAGAATGTCTCATTCAAGATGATATTTTGAAGTGGCGTACATCTCTCAAGCTTTGCCACGGATCCTTTCTATATGCAAGTTAGGAAACGACTAGCCTTATGGGTTTAAAGGGTTAGAGGTCCTACAAATTTAAAAAATAAATAGCCGCTCTTCGCTTGCATGCAGAAAGGTTTGCATGCCCCCAGGCATAGCGAAATATTTCCAGGTTACCACGAAAGTTCCATCCGTGTAGCAGATAAAATGCTTCCTTGGCGATGTCTATCAAAACAGACAAAGGTGAGTGGTGTAGACGCATTCCACTCACATAAATTTAACGAAGGTATCTTATTCCAGCCTGATCCCATTTTCCTGTAAGGATTGGTTCATCAGACTAGTCATATATCCTCCGCAGAAACCTACTCTATACCCAGTGTTTTCCTGCCGAAACAGACCAGGGTGCATGCCCCCGGGTTTCAGTCACATCTTCCTGAATCACTCGCGCTCATTAGGTGGACGGACTGTAGATCGATGAGACATTCCTTGCGTGAAAAGACCATTTAGGGATGGCATTTGACTATTTGCGATGTGTGAACCAGGGAATGAAATTTGGTCTACGAGCTTGACGATTCTACCTTCATGCGGAAAACACATTACTCTAAAGAGTAAGGAGATGACGACTCCCATGCAATAAATATAGTCGCGTCCAAGCAGTAGATTATAATCTAAGGGTCCTTGAACTACCATCATGTTCATGTGAATGGTTTTTCTTCCCAAAGTAATGGGCACATTTGGATCCTTTGTCGAAGCCTATCAGATTTATCATTTCAGGAAAAAGTGATGGCAAACCAAGCGCTTTCCAAGCATTTGAGGAAAGGATACTCACAGAAGCCCCTTCATCGATGATGGTACCAACCATAACCATTCTGTAAGCTTGTATAATGATTCTGAATGGTACACTAGTTGGTAAACGGGGTCTACCTAGTAGATTCCAGTCGAAGGAAACGACTAGGTTGCTTGGTGGTGGGGCCGAATAGACGACCGGATATGACTCTGATGAACTTCCTTCCTACGATAAAGGAATGAGAGGACTGCCCCCAAGTTCATCGGAGTATGTGTTGATGAAAAGAATTTGAATGGTGTCGTTCTCTTTCTCTTCAGTGACGGTATCATTCGAAGATGAACACTCTGAAGGCAAGACCGGGTCAACTGCCGTCTCGACCTTTTGACTTTCGTCTGGTATGGATTCAGAGGGTTCATTTTCAATGATAGATGCTTCGACTGACCACAATGATGGGCCAGCTAGATTTTTAACCAGTGGAGGACTTGGCAAGAGTTTTTTTATATCTAGGAGGAAGTCGTAGCGGTGAAACCCGACGATCATCCAAAACTCTTTTAGCCTCATAAAGGAAGGGACAACGGTAGACGACATGATTGCCTTCAAACAACTTACAAGGAAATTTGGGATTCCTTTTTTGTCCATGTGCTTCACTTTCACTGGTTGATGGTGTGCATTCAACATGATCGTCAGTGGTTGATGCCACCGGATTGTGAAAATGAGGAGACCAGTCCCTTAAGATCCGAGGGATGTAGGGAAAATCTCAGTGATAATGGTCTCCATTGCAAATGACACAAGGAGATTTAGGTTTCGATGGTGCGGTGTGAGGATTTTCACTAGATGACGCTTGGTTCCCCCTTTCGATTTTGGTTCCTTTTTCTTCTTTTCCTTTTTCTCTTTCTGCTTCTTATTCTTCTCAGTTACTTGATTTTTAACTTTATCGACTTTATCAAGCAAAGAGGGAGGAGGAGAGGGAGAATTAGAAGAAGTAGAAGGTTGGGAGGCAACTCTAGTGTCATCTAGTTTCTGATTTAACTATTCAATAATTACGGGATTCTGAATGACAGAGGTAGAGAAGAACCAGACAGGCAAACCAATTGTCAACCCTGGAAGTGACAAAGTGGCCATATGGGGTGCACCAACATCTCCCCAAGAGGAGAAGGGACTAGGATTTCCTCCAAGGGGAAATCCTTGCTTGGTAGACTCCATTTTCTCAACCTAAAGACCAACGGGGGAATTTTTGATGTTATTCCGATTAAAATAAATTTTAGACGCTTTCACACAACTTGTTTTTTTAATTTTAAAGAGTCAAGAAAAAACAAAAGATGACTCTAGTCGCCTTCAATTTTTATTGAGCCTAAAGTTACAAGCGCTCAGAGGACCTTTTCGTTTAAGGAATCTGAAAAGGAGCAAAATGGACTTCTTTAGAGATCTAGGTGGAGAGGATTACCAAACCAATCACAAAACTGCAGAATACATTTTACGGTACAGAAGTCAATCTTCCCGAATGCTGTGTTCAGTGCATTGCAATTGATAGGGTGGCAGACACGGCTTCCTAAGGATAAAGGATGTAGCCTATTGTGGTCTCCCAATATATACTCGACAGTATGTGGGAGCACAAGTCCGTACTAGCACTTTCTGTCTCAGAGTGGAGGAATCACCCAACCAGCACTGAAAACAACAGTTACCAGGTTTATGACGCCGGAATACGTCTCTAGCCTAGACCTCTAGATGTTGTGCGTTAAGTTCCAAAGAGTTGTTAGATTCATTAAATTTATTTTAAGTTGATCTTGCTTAACAATTCGCCTTTCAGGTTCACCGCGTGATGTGTATTAATTCCTAAAATGCAGTCTAAGATGATAAACAAATGTTTAATCTTCTTTCGGAAATGAAAATCCTAGCTACTAAGGAAAGAAAATTAAGAATCTTTCTGCAAAGAGCACAGAGCACACACTAAATGCACTGTCCTAAATCAAACCAAGCAGTCAAAATGCAAATGCACATGCATGTATTTGTTTTCATCCTTCTTAATGTATGAATGATGATAAGAAAGCTATGTGCAAATCTTAATTACTTTTAAAGTGACAGTACTCAACAAATTTCTTTTTCAAAATGAAGTGAATGTAAGAGAGACACTTTACGATTTCGAAATGAAAATTGCTTTTCGACACTTTAAAAACTACTAATTCAAATCATATGCAATAGTAACTATATAATCGACTATCAAGAGCAATGGGATTGTCTTCTAAAACTAAAAATGACAGCTACGACACTTTCAAATCTAGAAACGACAGTTCGACTATGCTCCTTTTTGCAAAAGAGAACTGAAAATGACGCACAATACATAAAAGGCACTTATAGTTCTTTGCACTAAGGAGGCGGAATAATGCAAGAGAAGGGGGTTTCACAGAAATACACTGACTACAGACAGCAAAACTCCTGAATAGGACTGAAAATAGTGAGAAAAAACCACAGTCTGAAGGTAAAGTTAACCTTCCCTGACCATCGCACCTGTTACACAGTGAAACCAGTATGCATCCCACCTACTGCACTCGGGAAGTGCGATGCATACAGACTTCCTTGAAGGCAGGGTGCGATGGTACCAGTGTGAGACTTTAAACAAGTTTTCACTCACAGTTTGCAATTCAGTTTAGGGATTTAGGCCGAGTAAGTAATGTTTAGCGTATGTAAAACACAGGGGTGATCTAGAGAGGTTACTAGAGCCACCACTTAGGGCAATTAGATTGTTTGTAGATCGATTGTTTAATTCATAAACAAAACCCAGAGATAGACTGAAGCAGCATTGATCTACTTTTTTGTATAACAAATGCAGTTTGAAGGCTAGCTGGCTTGACTTCAGGCTCGGTCTGTAAGTTTATAAAAGAAACAAGGATAGATAAGCTAACAAACAATCTAGTCGCTCCCCAGTGGAGTTGCCATTTTGTTACTGGGAATAGTGTCCACTCGGATGCTACTATTCCCACTAAGATGGGTGGCTATCTTAGAAACAAACAAGTAAAGTCTACTTTCGTTTCCTTTTATGAAAATAGACAAGAGGAGAACCAAGAAGACCAACCTTAGTCTTGCGCTCGATTTCCTCTCCTTCTTGATAGAGCTTCGCCGCTTCTTCTTCGTCTGCCCAGCTTCAAAGAGCACCTGTGGAATCACAGCAACATACTACTATCGAAGAAACAAATATCTATATTCATAAATAACACAGGACCAGATGTGTGTTAACCATACAAATGTATATCTAAAAAGTACACAAGAATATGGAGGAAAACTAGAATAGCTTTATTAAGATTAAAAGTAGCAAGAGGATTACAACCACATGTTCTGACCCAACATCATCCTCCAGCTAGAAAGCCCTTCTTCACCTCAAGCAAAGCTTAGATCACCCAACACTATGTATATACACCATAAAACCAACATCACTTCTCTATAAGATACAAAATTCTAGCCCCGTGGATCTCTCTGATGAGGGATCCATATATAGATGATTATAGGGAGGTGAGTCATCTTCTGGGGTCTTGATTAGTGTCTTCTCTCTAATAGTTCCTGCTTCCACTTGGAGAATGATGATCTCTTACTCATCCCTAGTCGAAAATAGAGAGGCAAGTGTCAAAGGGGAAGCTTCTGGAAGATTCCATGATCTTCCACCTCGCATTTTGTCCCCGCCGTTTGTCCATTCCCGACCATCACACCCTACAGAGGAGAAATTAAGTATGCATCACACCCTGTACACTGGGAACGTGATATGCATCGCACCCTCTACACTGGGCTTTCAGTATGGTCTAGTTTTGACCATTTATGAGCAGTTTTCAGTGGAGAACTTCTGGAAGATGATGTAATCAGGTGACCTTGTTCCTTTAGGTAGTGAAGCAACACTTTTAGGGACTTAGGAGCCCTCAGTTTATGGACATTTATGATTGGGGTTGAAGTGCCCAAAAATGTCTATAACAAGCCTCATCAGACTTCATATGGAAAAAGTAGAATTCCATATCCTATTCAAAATTCAGCACTTAACAATTTTTAGGAATTCAGGATCAATGAGATTGAGACATTTCATTAGATTATATCATCTATGAGGGTATGTAATTGGAATTTAATCAAAAGCACCAAGCCTTATATGTGCTCATGTACCCCAGTGTTTGTGGTGTTAATTGTTGAACTCCTTTCTCATGGCCTTAGCAAAAAATTACCTTTCAAACAAGTCAAAATCATTAGTCAAGAACGTTAAGCTTTTTCCACCATATTTTAAGGCTTGGATTAGGTGGTTTGATCAAAATTATATAATGTTAATTAATATCCCTAGACAATCGAGGTAGAAGAAAAGGCAAGACAAGAGGAGAAAAAAATAGATTCTAAATGGTTGATGCTCAAATAATTAATTATTGATGTACAAATATGAATGTTTTCATATCTTCTACAACCAATTTGGTATTTTGGATGTTTTTTTTAAATATGAAATCCAATTATAATATATATATATATATATATATATAGTAGATGCTTCGCTTCCTAAATTTCTGGAAAATAACGCTTCCACATATCTACTTCCAAAAAACATCTCTACTTCATGCAACATTGCTCACAACACCTAGGTGGCTTCCCTTGGTTGTAGCCATACAATATCATCTTCCTAACCTCATTTTATTGGGTTATTAGATCTCATTCATTGGAAGAAAATCAAATCCAAACTATTGTGGGAATTAGGTGACAAACTTTGTTGAAAGTCGAGGTAAGCCACCTGCTGCCACTATTACACCAAAAGCCTTGTATAAGACATTTAAGACACAATTATCATTTTGTATTGACTATTTATTTTATATTAAATTATTATTTTGATATTTTAAATTATTTTAAATTTAAAATTGGAGTTGATGTTTTGGATGCTCTTGGAGAAAACTAATGGTCTTGATTTCTTGGTTGATCATACAATGGGATTGACTACCCTTTTACCCTTTATTTCCCACTATTCCTTCTTGGTTGCTAAGGGTTTTGTTGCACCAGGCTAGGGTTTAAATGCATCAGACTAGGGTATTTCTTCTATGAAAAGGTGATTATGGTTTTCTCATAGGGAGTGGATTCCATTACTTCCTGTGGTGGAATCCCAATCTGCATTGGTAAGTTGTTCTATCATTTTTTCAAATTCTTCTTTGTTTAAAAGAGGTTGGGAATATCTGAAGGTTTAAATATTGAAAAAATGATATATCAACCCTATTAAGAAATCAAGGGAATGAGATGCACAATGCAAAACATAGAGATTAAATAGACGATAAGAAAATAGAGAAAAATCCATTAAGCAGCAAGAACAAGAAGAAGCAGATAGCTTCATAAATCTCCAAGCCTGAGTATTTTGTTAAAAAGGTGGCCTTGGGTTATAGTTTAAAGGTGGTTGATATCATAAAATTTCCTTTAACCACTCTTTTATTAAGGATAGGGTCATCTGACATAGGACAATCTTTTTTAATCTTGGTAGGTCTACGTTTTCATCATGTCCAATATATCACCCCGGTCAGGGCGAGGAATTCAACCCATGACTTCACATCATGGAGAGTCTTAATAGAGAACCCGATCACCATCTATCAAAGACCCCATGGACACCTGACTTAGGATATTGACTAATCTAAATTAATTAATTTTTTGGACGAAGGATCCACAAGGATAAAATTACCTATTGCTAGCTCTAGCTCTGTTCACAAAATCAAATTCCTAGTATTTCCCAGTTTATAAACTCTTACAACTATCTCAATCTACTAGCCCTATACCATTAGGTTTCATAACTCAAGGAATGTGATCCCTATCTTTGTCATACAATCCCTTAGGTTATCCCACTTCCCTCTAAGGCTCTAGCATTGATCGAGCAAGAAATATCACTGTTGGGGACTCCAGGGGTTATCAACTATAATTAATTTTATTCAATTACAACCATTTCCCTTTCACAATGTCATAATTTCCACATAGTTTCATGAGAATTGTTTCCATAATTCTATTATAACATCAATACAACAACTTATGCTTTGCGAGAAAAATCTCAGGGAAAAATGGATGTCAAAATCTCTTTTGCATGCTCAAAAATCATAGATTATATTTGCATGAATGTGAGATGCCATGTGCTTTAATAAGAAGTACATCTCTCTCTCCCTTAACCACTAATTCCAAATTTGCAATGTTAATAAGACTTATGATAATCATAAAGCATGGTTTAATAAGGCTATGGTTAAAGAACCGATAGGACTAATAAAACCATGAAATATTTTTCCCTTAGGACCTATGTCACCTTTTGTTCCCTTCTTGTGGGATCATATGACCCCCATTATTTTTCCTTTCTCCTTCTACAATCAGTGATATATTTTTATTATGATTCATTGTAGCACTTTACATATTCCGTTGTCTATCTTTTTAGCCATTTATCATATAGACATATACATTACTATTCTAGGGATCAAAACTAGGGGTATTACATCGATAGCATTATCACCCAACTCCACTTGCATGCCTCCTTTGATCTTGAAACATGATGGATATATCATAGTTGAATGTCACGTACTTTGGTCCTCCACTGTGCACATGTTAATCAACAATAAAGTTGTGTTTGTTGAGAAACAATAAATTGTGGAGAAGGATGTCCCTAGCTTGGATGCTAACTCATCCACTGCAACTTCAACACTCATCTAAAACTACTTTTGCAGCTTCTTCCCTTTTTTGGATATTGGCTTGCAGAATATCCCTTCTTACAACATTTGAAACATGTCACATGCATCATAGCCTCCCCTGTTGGGTAGTGAAAGCCCCGCAAAACGAGTATGGGGTGCGAAGCCCGAAATTTTGGGTAATATTAGGGTAGAAGACTCTGAGGAAAGCACCGAGCACGAGCTATAGTAGGTTGAGTCAAAGGGAAGTCCTCCAAAAAATAATGTAAAGAAATAGTAATAGAGTCAGCCCACGGTGGGATCAGGGGCCAGGGGAAAGTATAAATAGAGCGAGGCTCTATGAGGGAAAGGCAGTTCAGTTTTGGTTTTTTAGTCATAACATGTAATGGGTGAATAGTGTGAGAGTTGTTGTAAGTTTGAGTCGAGGGAGTAGGATAGAGGGTAAAGGCTCTGCAGCTGAGTGTGCAGAGGCTTAGAAAGTCCGCAACTATCCTGCAATTGAGTGCGCAGGGTGGATCTAGATGTATTGCTGAGGATTGGTAATAAAGATAAGTTTCTTCTGAATTTTGTGTTAATTGCGACTTTACTCTTTTTTGATAAATGAACTGTTATGATTTCTGCATTTTCTAGGGTCGATTACATGTGAACTGGGTTAATCTTGATGTGCGAAGTAACCAAAAGTAATAAATGTTTGCTTAAAGACTGCTTTAACTAGATCAAACCAATAATAAGTGATTCAAGCTATAATAAGTGTGATAAGGATATTTCAATTTGCGTAGATCTGGCACAATGCAAGGCTGCAAAATAGTGCACGAGCATCAACCCACATCCTAGACATTCCCAGGGTGTGGAAACCTGGTTCCAGCACCCTCCCCTGCTACCTCGGATGAGACCTCAATCCACACTTCTCAGGCTGTTGCCGAAAGGGCTGATAGTTGTTTGGCTAAATAATTCTTCTGAACTTGGGTCAAGCCCATATAAGCCAACATCCCCCTCAAAATGAGATGAACATACCTCTTTTCCCTTGGCCTTCTTGGGTCCTCCTTTAGTCATCCTCCAAATGGGTGGAAGATTTTGAGTCTCTTCCACTATTATGGACAAAGTATCCTCCTAGACAGAGTCATCATGCAATGTTTCAAAAATGGGCAACTTCACACATGCACATTTTCCCCACACAAAGGTAAGTCAAGATACTGAGAATCCATTTAGAGTTATCCGAACTAACTCATCTTCATAAACCTTATTTCCTATGTTTGTAAGTTGATCTCTCAAATTGGTTATCTTAATTGGATAACTTGACATAGTATTAGTATTTCTTATGTGGTTACTAATGAGTTTTTCTTCAAAAGCATCTTGTGCGAAATGTTCACACTTTGATATAGAGTGACTGAGGCATCATACATATTCTTCCCCATCTTCTTCTATGTGAGGTGAGAGATCAAGTGGTACTTGACTGAATCAAGGACAATTTTCTTCTTTTTGGTTGCCTTCTTGGTGTGCTCAACCAATCAAACAGATGGGAATCTCACCCTCTAACTTTACATAGGTCGAAGTCCCTATCTTGGGGGAAGATTAGCTTTAAGCACTAAAACAAGGGTGTTGCACACACTAAAAGCTTTTGAAAGCTCTATCTCATAGAAAAGAGTCCCATCCATAAATGGATTTGTTGAGATATTTCATATGCATAACTCTAATACCATGTCAATTTTCACATCTCTACACCATATTTCAGATCTTTTATAGCTACTAAAAATTTAAAATTTAGATTCCACCTATCAAAAATTTAAGTGAGTATATACTAAAATATTGTAAGGAAATATTTTGGAGTGGAAAGAATACATTTCATGAGCTAATTTCCAACAACAGACAAATAATGTCTACACGACATAAAATATGTAATTTGAAAATTATGACAGCAATCTATAGTAGCTAAATAGGGCCTGATACACATCATGCAGCAATATGAGATGTTCTAGATGGAAAAGATAGGCTCCAACAACAATCACATGTTTTTGTATTACTCAAAAAATAAAGTATTATAGAAACTTTCCATCATGCTCAATCTCTACACGTCTGAAAGATACAACACATACAACTTTGTTGTCTGAAATATTAATGTGCCGTCCATCTTTTTATAAGGAAAGAGAAGGGGGTTACAAACTGGCCATTAATGGTCTCAAGGATTGCATCATTCTTGTATAGTTAAATCCCTCATGGAGTTTAACTCCCAAAGTAAATGTAGCCACCTACTTAACAATAAATTCTCCTTGTTAAGTGCATCCCTACTCAGCAGTTATAAATTCCAAGCATAAATGTGCCATGAACGGATGTATGCCCCACAATATTACAAGAGAAGATGCTCTATGGTATGCACACTACTTCATGAATGCACAATAACCCCTGAAAATCCAAAATAGAAGGAAGGGCCCATAAGGGAAACTCATGAGGACCAACCTTACAAGTGTGCCATCTCTCTCCAATTTCTTCTACCTTTTACCAACATGGGAATGATCTTCTTCTAACTCAAATCAAAAAATCAAAAGATGTAATTAGAAAGTTGATATGGGAATAATTTTTTCTATAAAATAACATTTAATGGCACATGATAACAACTGCAACCTTTGTCACATTTCTCTTACAAAATTCACTCCACATACCTCCAATATATAGATTACAAATAATAGGTAGCGTAAGCAAGGTAGTTGGAAAATAGAAAATTATAAGTTCGTAGAATATTATCACATGTGGACAAATACGGTGGACCACATGTGACTACATGTGATTATTGGTATGTGGATAAACATGTTTCACCATATTTGACTACATGTGATTATTCACATGTGGATAAAGTCATGTGACTACATACGTAGAACCAAGTTACGTGAACCTAATGAACAAGTAAAAATTAGACACAGTAAACACACATGTCTAAACATATGTCCTAACAATAACCATCACTCATCGAATTCTCACCATTAAGATAGTCTGCCACCTTTGTTTTCTTCAGCTCTCTCCCAAGGTGTCAAATTATCTGCTCTTGAATATGGTTGAGTGAGTTGTGTCTTTAGATCAAGCTCACCATTGGGCAAGCCTTGGTCGCAACAGGAAGTAATCAAGAGGGAAATCCTTTTAATTCATGGGATTGGTTTGTTTCTTTCATGGATCAACATGCCAAGGTGAGCATCCAGTCTTTGATAATTGTACCCATAGATGTAACAAAATTTCTCCAACAAAAGAAATTTGGTTGAACTGCATCAGCTCGAATCCTTTACCATGGAGTGGGAGGAAGTGGAATCTCAACATCACAACATTTTTTAACAGAAAGTCATTAGTCTTCTGGAATTTATTGTTTCTACTATCAAAATTTTGGATTGTAGCCAACAAAAGGATGAAGAATTTCAAAGTAGTGTCCTTAGTAATTTGGAATCCCTGTTTGATGATACGTACAGGTGTCACTATGAAAAAGAGCTTCTATGACAGCCTAAGGAGCTATACAAAAATTACAAACTTCATCAGCCACTGGAGCATCAAAATTCAAAGGTTTTGACATATACTTGGATGAAATTGTGTATGGAACTAACTCTGTATTTGGATCTTTTGATGTCTTGTTAAGGAGAGTTTCGGTAGTGTTCTTTTTGGATAGTGGAAAGTATTGGAGAATATTTTGTATGATCTATGGGAACTATCAAAAAATTCACATGCTCCGATCCACAAATGCGTTTAAACTTTGTTTTGATATTAAATTTGGCTTTGTAGGGTCTATGCTACAACTTACAAGTGAAGGCCTATGTTTGGCCGAAAGTAAGTGGCTATTTGGTTGTACTTCTATCTCTTCTTCAGAAGAGATCTTATATATAATATTTTTTTCCTGTTATATAGGAGTCAACCTATATATGTCTTTTATATAATTATAGAAATCCAATATGTGCTAAATTGATTGGAGTTGCTTATTTGTTCCAACTATCCACATTAGATTGTGTTCTATGTAGATTTTAATATATGGTTTCATAAAATGTTGGAGTTAGATTTTGATTTATCTGCGCTTTGCTTGGCCATTGCTCACAAAGGTACTTTATAAATGATAGAACCATGTTTAATTTGTCATATCATCATTAATAATCAGTAGAATAGTCTAGACCATTGTTAACTATTATTAATTTTCTTCTGTCGAAAAGGTTTCCTCTTCTGCACCCAGGTGGGTCAGGTATGGGCTATTATATTTAAGTAAATTTTAGTAAGAATTTTTGAGATGAATATTATTTAACTTAATAATGATCACACTCAAACAAATAAAATTTATGGTAAGTCAAAAAATGGTTCCATATTTGAAGTGTCCAAGGAGAATTGCATGTCGATTTCTACATATCTAGTGTATTAGTTAGATTTTCATTTATCTTTTGCTTTTCTTGGTCATCACACACTAAGGCATTGTATAAATGCTAGAACCATATTTAATTTTTCATGTCCTTTTTTATACTCAATAGAATAGTTTAGACAATTTTTCTAACTACTATTCTATCACTTCTGTAAAAAAGGTTTCCTTTTTTGTCCCCATGTGGGTCAGGTATGGACTCTTATATTTAAGTAAAATTTAATAATAATTCTTGATATGGATGTTCTTTAACTTAATGATCACACTCGCACAAATGGACTTAATGATACAGGGAAAATTATTCCATATTTTATGTCCAAGGAGAATTGCTTGCATATTTCAGCATTTCTAATGTATTAGTGAAGTAATAGTTGTATCCATTTAAGCACTAAGTGACCCAAAGTTGTTGGAAATCCCAATGTTATATTATTGTGCTACAAATCCAAGTTAACATGAGGGGAGAGAGATTTGATCCGTGCACCTCTCCCAAGTATTAGTAATACCTTTACCAATGCACCATTTTTCAATGTTGGGTTAGAAACCATTTCATATTTGAACCTTGGAGACATTAGTCAGAGAGTTTTATCTAATAAAGACTTAGAGGGGTGTTTTTAGTTGCAATTTCAATTGGAAAGGTTGCCTAGGTAGCTCATAAAATCCACCGTTAAATTTGAACATGTAGCTAACATCATGTTGACAAGTGTAAAGGTGATTTTTTATGTTAGAATCAAGGCCCAACACTCTATTAATTACATAGCAGGTCAAAGTGGATTTTTCTGCACATATAATACTTGATAGTAAAACAAATCTCAAACTTAAAATCTATAATAATATGAAACAAGGTAATGATCTGTGTAATTCTGAAGTATAATATCCATGTGCGGGGAAAATGAAGAATGACAAGACCATAAAAAAAGGTAGGACTAGCTCAAGCAAAAAGGAGAACCAGAAGTTAACAAAATGTAATAATACATAAGGATGGTAAGATATATTTACATCTTTGAAGATTGTTCATGTTTGAAAGTTCAAAATATTTGAAGGTTTCGTTATTGATATATGAACCATATTAAGGAAAGAAGTGAACGAGCTTGAGAATAAAAAACATAGATATTATATAGCGGATAAGAAAATAGAACAAATTCCATTAAGCAACAAGAACAAGAAAAAGGACATAGCTTCATAAATATCCAAGAACGAGTATTTTGTTAAAAATGTGGCCTTGGGTTATAGTTTAAACTTTAAACGTGGCTGATATTATAAAATTTCCTTTAACCACTCTTTTCTTAAGGGTAGGGTCATCTGACATAGAACATATACTAATATAAATTAACTAATTGTTTAGACCAAGGACAATTCTATTTGCAACCCATTCTTGGCTCTGTAATAATGAATCCCCTAAGCCTCTTATAGGCAAAAAATGTTGGTGCGCCTGGACCACAATGGGAAAAGTGGCATTGTCCAGCTGTATATTTCTCTCCAACATTTGAGAGAAAAAGGCAACAACTTCCTCACGTAACCATTTCCTCGCATACTCTTGAATCATTAGATTCAATAAATAAAAATCCCTTGGGCATATTTTTTGAAACGGTTTGTCAACATGCTAAACATTTCATCCATATGCGTCATCTTTAGTCCATGTAGTCCCACTTGGGTTCTCATCTCTCTCAATATCATCATGAGCAGGGTTTCGCTTTTACAAATTTGAAAGGGTTGCATAGGTATTAATCATGCTAGCCAGCATTAAATCATTTATTTTGACGCCATATACATGCATTTTATTTATAGTTTCTAGGCCTTTGTAACACAACCATTCTGAACAACTCCTATATTATATCATCAATTTCCCAAAATTCAGAACACCTCTTGTCAAAATAGAAGCCCATAGTTGTAAATTCTAGAAACCCTACCTCAGTCAAACGCTAAAAATACCCTCCAAAAATGAATATTACTAATTTAAGTTAGATTGGGTCAAACTATTTTCCTCTGTTTGTGAATGAATAGTGCAATTGACATAGAAACTCCATGTTCCCTATTTGATAATGGTCAAGTAAATGGAAACCATTCCAAAAATTCCCTCCCGCGCTCTGTTTGTGTACTTTGTCTTTGGCCCATGTAGGCTCAGTGTTGCAACTTGGAGATGATACTTCTTGTTTCATCACCAAATGCCCCTACTAGGTGACATCACTCACCAAGTTCTACATTTCACAATTTTAGCAAAAACATAGGCATGATACAATCAAAATTGCACAAAATAATAAATAACCTGGGCACAGTTAACCTTAATGCACAAATGACAAACGACAACATAATCCAACAAACTCATAACCATGTAACAATACCAACAATGCCAATGTATTAATATTAGATGCATATCTTAAATTTAACACATAGTATGAGTACAACCAAATCACTATAATATAAGTTTGTGTGTAAGTATAGTGGAACCAAATGTGAACATAAACAATTTTAAACACTTATCTGTATCAATTATTGGATGGTTGCAGACCAAAGGCACTGAGTATGAAGTATTTTGATATGTATGAAGTGAGGTGGTGAAATTTCCCATATCAGTGTTCAAGCATCTTTGATGAAAAAATTGTGTTTGTGCTTATGGAGGCAACAACACAAAAAACAATGGCTGGAGTCAAATGCAAATTCTGAGCATACTTTTGCAGAATAAATGCCCCACTCACAATATATTAGTGGATACTATTGGTTCTGATTTGTCTTGCTTATCTAGTGACATTATGGTAAGAGGAGGTTAGTTCAGATTCTCTCTTTGAGACATATAAAAAGGGAATATTTGTGAAAATATTTGAGAGAAGTAATCTCTATCAAAACTCCTTTACAAAATCCTAGGTCAAGCTTATTCACTAGCTTAGGCAAACATAATTAAGCTCATTTCATCTTGGCCAAACTTGACAAGGTTTGACAAGGTTTTGCCCAAACTCAAACCAATCAAACATATTTAGAAACAAATTTGGGAACTCTTATTTTAATGTTGGAAAGTAAGCATAGAGAGTAGCATAAAACTCTAATTCCATACATAGAGGATTTATTCCGAAGGACAATAGAAAAGAGGTTAGGTTTCTCTTCCTTTTAACTAAAGAAGTAAATGCCATTTTATCAAGTGCGTAATCAATAATGCTAGAATCTTTTGTTTTCTCTAATCTTTGAATACATGTGGGCATGTCAAATTAGTATATTTTGTTGTTGATTTTTTTTTGCTTATCATTTTTATTTTGTCCACCATAGTCCTATTCTCTATAGATCTTTTTCTTATTCCCCTAGACCTATTCTATAAAAGTAGAGGGTTGATGAAGTGTATTTTTATCCATGCAATTGCATCTTTGGATACTAATGGATACCCGAAGTGGATACTTACATGGAACATTAAAAGTGTAATTGTTACTTTGGAATAAGCATATTTCCTTGTTTGAAAATAATGGTTGCATATAGTGAGTTAAACATGATTGCTCACCCATAGTTTTTACTCTTTATATATGTCATGGTACAAATGAGTTTATAGAGATGTGGATAGTTTCCGAAATCTCCTCTAATACTTGCATACTTTCTTGTGTGAGTATTCGCATTGTTGGTACTATTCTCATACCAATAATGTTCATAAATATGCCATCTCATTGCCTATGTAGATTCCTTGCTCAAGCTACTACCCACACTCTCCAAATTGGAAGACAACCCACTTTGAATGTAAACTGATAAGGCGAACAAACCCTTTCATTGGAGTAAGTTTTTACTTTGTGGATTTGGTGCTTCAAAAGGGTTAATTTAGGGCTCCATTTTACATTTTTGTAACCGATATCTTATGTATAAAAAGATGTGTTGCCATTACAATTCCAGAAGTTGTAATCTTAAGATTTTATTGTTAACGTTTTAGGCCCTTAGATATCTCCTCCCCTTTTCCCAAGGAAATGGATGAATCACTTTGTTAGGTGGATTATGTCGGGCCATATGTAATTCAAAAAGAACATTTTTTGAAGATGTATGGTCTTGGTTGATGATTTTTTTCTTAATGTACATTCTTTTAATCAGAAAAAACAATAGGATCAATTATGAGTTTGTAGATAAAAACTTCCTGATGCATTTGTTATAATATAATGGGCATATTGTGGTTTGTGCAACATGTATTTCAATGTTAGAGGACTCGATAAATCATGAAGGCCAAGAAAAAATGAGAACTAGACCTGAAAAATTGGTAGGCTCACAATTTATAAAAATTAGGAGTATGCCAATTTTTTGAAGAAAGTTGCACAAGTAGGAGCCAACAATCTATTTTTAAAGTGACCTTTTGGGTCTCATTTTACCCATTTTTGTTTGGATATTTCATTTCCATTTGTGAGAACTTCTGTTTTTTGTTCCAATAGGGGGGAACATGGTGTTAATGCATGAACAATATAATTATTTGAAAAAAAAAAATTCATTTTAAAAATATTAGCAAGATCTTTGCTAGTTTTTTTCTACCTATTTTTTTGAAGAAAGTTGCACATGTAGGAGGAAAAAATCTATTTTTAATGTGACCTTGTGGGTCTCATTTTGCCCATTTTTGTTTACATATTCCCTTTCCATGAGTGAGAACGTTTCTTCATTGTTCCAATAGAGGGGAAACATGGTGTTAATGCATGGAGAATATAATTTCTTGAAAGAAAAAAATTGGATTTTAAAAATCTTAGCAAGATATTTGTTGGTTTTTTTAAAGCTTTTCCTCAGTCATTACAGATGATGTTCAAATCATTATAAAATTGTTGAATCCAAGGCATACATTACTAGTTTCAATTTCCCTATCTGATATAAGTGAAGGCATATTTTTATCCCTTTGGGATAACCATCTAATTGATTTTCTATAATTTTAATATGAAGACAATTCAATTATTTTGGCGTTTTAAATTATTTCTTCATTTCTTTTTTCTTTTCTCCAAATATCAATTGGAAGCAATGTTGGATTTCTCTTTGATAGAGGTTGCTAGGAAAACTGGCGACAAACTTATTGTCCTTTGAAATCCAATGCTTGTTGCTAGAGCTAAATGATTGAACCTCTGATGGTATTATGTTGTCATTGCTATAAATTCTGGTGTTTACAACTTGGGGACTCATGCTTTCCTTGTTACTTAAGATATATATATATATATATATACACACACACACACACACATATACACACATATATAACCATTTTGGTATAGGTTTATTGTTAATACAATGCTTCACACACACACATACACAAATATGTAACCATTTTGGTATAATGGAAAGTAGTGAGGGCCACACACTAGAAGAGGCTAAATTTATTAATCTTTCCCTCATAGCACATCAATGCACTAGCTGAAAATAGTTCCCATGTTCCTATAAGATATTCAAAGCTGACTAGATTGCTTTGTGGCTCATTTGGATGTTAATGAATTATCTCTCTATTGTTTGTTTTTGTTTTCTATTGTTCTTGCATTTTCTTTTCCTTTTCCTTTTTTCTATTTGTATGATTTCCCATGTACCATGCAAAAATTATACATTTTCCGTTTGATGTTTATATATGTGAAAACTTGTTAATGGGTCTTTCCAGAGTATAATTTTGTAAGTATAAATTAAACAAAGAAAATATTCACATTAAAGTGCAGGGCTCACGAATTCAATACTTTAGATAGGGAGTTCCATCTCCTTTTAGACTTTGAGTTCAATGTAATAATAATCTTATTTGTTGGAGCTAAAGAATTCCCCATGATAAATAGGTTCTCCAAGGACTTAGCTATAATAGTTGATCCATTACTACAACATTGAGGAGAGACAAGCAACATAATTATGTATTGTTAGAGAGTGAGTCATAATCTTAGTGCCATTTTGTATGTTGTTGTTTATTTAGGCATATCATATTTGTCTTATTTAAACCTCACCATTTAATGGTAATATCTATCAATGCTAATATAAAGAATCAAATGAAATTTAAGATGACTCCATTTGAAACTAAAATATTTGAGCCCATGGGAGTATGGTCCAGAGGCAAGCAATGAAGTGATTGGACTTTGTATTTACACGGATACTTGGGTTCAAAACCCTCCAATTGTATTTTTGTAGTGTAGTCCTTTTTGCTTTGAGGTTCTTGTATTCACATCCCTTTCCTAGTTGAAGTACTTGTGGGAGGACATAGTTATCATTTGAGAGGGAGAGAGTGCTTTCCTTGTATCCATGCAATTGCATATTTCTATACTCTTACTTGGTGTGGATTTGGAAATGTTTGAATTCCCCTTGGATATTTCATACTCTCGCTTGGTGTGGATTTGGAAGTGTTTGAATTCCCCTTGGATATTTCGTTGGTGTAACAGATATTAGGCAAACTTTGTGTTTACAATTTTAACATATGTTTAGTGGTTACGTTTTAGAATCATTGTTATTGATCATTGTATTTTGACGTCTTGAATTAATTAATAACAAGAAGCACTCCCAATTAGTTTTCTACATCTCATAGCTAGTAATATTCAAACGTCGCTTTATAAGCAATATTTTAGCTATTTTTATAAACTATCTTATAAACTAGAAATGCTAAAGAAGTATTGAAAACTATATGTAACTATTTAAACTTCATCTTTTTTTCTTACTAAAATCCTCGAATTTCACCATTGGTTTGGTTTCTAGTAGAAAACTACACATATTAGGAGGAAATCATTCCATGTAAGTAAAATTTTTAATTATTTATTTTTTTATGGGTAAAAACCTAAATATAAATAATATAATTTTAATTAAAAAGTTCAATATATTTTGATATAATAAATTTCATATAATTTTTCTTACCATTAAAAACATTTTATTTAAAATTTAATTACAATATTTTATTATATAATATTAAATGAATGACTATTTTTTTTTCCCGGAGAAAAAAATCATGATATTTCAATTCAAAATATTCATATTCCAACCCAACGTAAATATAATCTACCATTTCTCATTACATTTCTTTCACCCTTTCGAAAGAGAAAGGGAAATTTAAAATTAAAAAAAAAAAAAAAAATACAAAATACAAAAACCCAGTGTGCCCTTCAACATTTAAAAAAAAAAATGGACTTTTTAGTCTAGAAATTGTTAATTGATGGATTATGATACTAATGACCATACCAAAATATTGTTAATTAGATTGTAACATCCATATATTTAGTAATTATTCCATTGGAATAGGTCCAACGTTTCTTTGAATAGTGTGTATGCATGTTCATTTAGTTCTCGAAGGACGATCATTGAAACTAATATTCCTAAATAATATGTAAGAGAAGACAAATGAAGACTAGTTATTTTCTCATTTAATGTGAAATTGTGAGCCACCAAAGAGTTGAAGCTTCTTTATTCCTTTGTTTTGTTTCACCTCTAACCGTTACCATAAATCAAATCAAAGGAAGTCCACCTTGCTAGTTGTACATCTTTTATGTAAATACCTCATATGAATAATGTCATTTTGAGTAAATAATAACACCTAACTAATGTGGCACCTAATAATGCCTCCTTGGCACACACCATCAAAACATAATGAATGTTTTTATTTATAATAGGTTAATCAAGATCTTAGTATATTTGAACTCATAATCCTTGGTCATCTTTATAGTGGATGAAACATCAATTTATGGAGTGATATCAGCATGCCTGAAAGTTCTTGAATTTACTGCCCATCAAATATGACAAGTGAATATACAATGGAAATCCTCAAAACATGATACTAGGCTATTAGAGAAACAAGCCTGCATATAGTTCTAATGTGTGGGTGGTATCAACATACACTATGATAAAATCTTATATTATTCACTAGAACGACATCTAAGTGTATGTATAGGAGATGAAAATATGCAAATCATATTTGTTTTTGTTTTGATACAATGGGGAATGACTTAGACCACTCCAACCATGCTTTTAATGATTGTGTTAGGAAAAAAGACTTTCTTTGTAGCAAAAAAAACATATTTTTCATATAAATGGAGCTTGGATATTTCATGAATATTTCAACCACCATTTGACCTCCCCCTTATAGGATTCCCCACGCTAGACCTTATAGTCCAATTTTATAGTTCAATTACTTTTTATAGGCATTTAAACCAAGCTAGTGTACACTCCACATCCTCACGAAGGATCATTGAGCACAAAGACAAGTGATGAATATAAGTCATCCATACCTCATTCATCTATGCCTCAAGCCCTAATGACCTTGAGGAATTCCAACTAGCTCATCCAATAGGTTGTGGGAACTGAGTCTTTTCATCTACCAAGACATAGATGTTGGCCCCACTCATGAACGTTTTAAGCTCATTTGATAGCCTAAATGTTCCTCGGAACCCTTCCAAGGATCTTCCCCATTTCTAATAAATAAAATGACTATATTGTTATTGAGTTATTAAATTTATTTATATAACACCAAAGGTATAGCACTTACATTGTTTTTATGGATTTTAAAAAATAGTAATATCATCACAACCTTCAACTATTATATCAAATAATAATTATAACATAATATGCCCCGCAATAGGTGTCTTAAGGGAACATTAATGAATGTAGTCTCTTGTTTGCTACAAAGGAAAAGAGGTCCAATATCTCCCTCCACTTGAAAAATAGTGGGATGTAAATTTCTTCTTTGGGTGGATGCCATAACTTTGTGGATCATCTCTCACATTCATGATTGCGAAAGGCAGGAATCAACTTGTTGTTGAATTTGAGTGTAAAAATAAATGCTAGTCCAAATAGGTACTAGTGTATAATGCAAATAGATGACTCAGGTTTGTGTTTCATTAATGATTAAAAAAGGGGAGTGAATCTTCTTTAACCCAAGTAGATATATGAGTGGAAGGGACATCTTAACGATGTTGTATCATGATGGGTGCAACAACTCATTATTTAGGTGTTATCGCCTTTTGGTTATTTCTAGTTATAGATTTATATTTTATCCTTTCTTTATCTATTCATTAAGTCATAGCTACATGCTTATCACTTGAGCTCACAAAGGATAGTGAGCAATTGAAACCTTTTTTCATAGGCTCACATCCTTACTCTAACGCCTACAACTCTTATTGCTCTCTCCATTATTTTTCATTGGCTCTAAGAATACCATGGACTTGCAATATCCATTAATGATTATTTTATCATTAACATAAACCTAGCCTCCTCTCTTGGCTTATTCTGGTTCGAGACTCCTCTACTGATTTATGGTATACCATGTTTCTTCCCAACTCTCCATTAAGGAATTGTCTAGATTTTCCTAAATTTCTAGATCCTTCAATTGACATTTTTATTTTTGGTTTGGGAGAGATAGTGCTTGCTTCAACCTCTATTTTAGGGAATTCAATAATTGGACCTATGAGGAAATCCTCTATAGTTTCTCGACATGGTCTTGGACATTATTTTCTCTCTCCTCTCTCTAAAAGAAAGTTGTCTTCTCCTCCCAAGCTAATTCTATGGAATCTTACTAAGTTATCGACATCGATAAGGCACAAAGGAGGTCCATGCTATTAGGGCCATCAATCCATCTCAGATCCCTCCACTTAAAAATTTGAAAGGGCCACTGACAATTTCGCTAGAATTTACAAAAGTCATACCCATCTAGTAATTCAATAGGGGATTGCAAAGGATGAGGAGGCAGATCATATTGAACATAGGTTCATCTCCAATGATGAGATGATTGAGTAAATGGGACACTACATTTCAAATACAGGGACAAAAAGGAAAAGTAACATGAAATATATGTATGTAGTTGACATTTATTGGAAAGTTGAAAACATCATGAAAAAAACATTAGTGGAGAGGTCCACAAAGTAGTAAGAAGTTTTCTTATTCCTAAATGAGACTCAATGATAAATGAGGAAGCTAGATCACAAAGTGACCAAGACAATTCAAGTTTTAGCAAAATTCAAGGTCAAAGAATCAAAGGAAGATATTGTGTCACCTATGACCATTCTAGTCTATGCCCCATTAGAACAAATAGCCATGATAGTTAAATCTACCAATATTTTTTATTTCTTTCTAGATCAGTCTATATATAATGATATGTCTGTTATGGGGAGGTTGGTCATAAGAACCTTTACTTGCAATATTGCTATAGTTTTTAGTATAATTTTAAACATTTTGAATTGACAAAATTAGTTTCAAAGTCTCAATTAACATGTAATCTTTTTAATTTGATATAATAGATCCTTTATTAACTTACCTAAAATGAAAAAATAATAAATAATTATATAATGTAGAGTATCTCAATAAAATAAAATAAAACCTACAAATCTATTTTATAAATAAACAATTATTTATTAAAAAATATTTAAAAAAACCAAAATTTTGAAGAAAAAAAACATAAATTAAAAAAAAAAAAAATGAACTCTAATTTCTTTTATATTTTTATATACTTTAATTTTTATATTTTAATTATAAACATTATCTTAAATATTTACATGTTCAAAACTTGATTTCTCAATATATTGGGATGGTAGATTTCAAGAAATATTATTTTATTTACATTTACATCAATTCTTTTGTGAGCGTGTTTCTTCTTTATATTTTTTCTTCCTTAAAAGAACCTTTGTGAATATAGGTAATTGATGCTTCCTCACATTTTTTTTAATATTACCTTAGATAAATTACTTAGAATGCACCTAGTCCACTAACACATTTAATCTAAACGGTTTTAAACCATATAATGGTTGGTATGAGTGAGGAAATATCCAAACACTCAGTAACATTTATGAAAACTAACTAAATTAACTCTTTAAATTATATTAATCTTTTTCAAATTAAAATCTAATAATAATATAAAATTAAATAAATTGTTTATATATTACAATTAACTTTCTTTTCCTTATCATTAATAATATGTATTATTATTTCTTTTCCTTACTATTAATAAATATTTATTATTAAATAAATAATTTTGAGTTAAAAATATTTTTTTGTTATATCTTTACACTATTAAATATTGCAAATTTGTATTAGGCTCTTGATGATGAACCATATTGAATGGTTCGAAATGAGGCAATTAAATATTTGTGAATGTGATTTTACCAATTTTATGAAACAATATAAATTACATAAAACTCAATTCAAAAATAAATTATCTTTTTTTAATAAAAATGTGCAGCGTAAATTGTTTTATATATTTTTCAATATTCAATTATATTTTAGCTTGCTGTAGAATTTCATTTTAATTCATATTTATTATTATTATGAAAATTAAATTTAATTTGGAATTAATTAATTCTTTTTATAATACATATTAAATATTGAAAAAAAAAACTTTAAGAAATTTGATCCCTCTAAACTTAACATTTAAATAGATTTACAATAGTTTTCTTTTGTAAATGTTGTAATATACATACATACATAGTTATGTAAATTTTCTATATTTTTTTCATTATATATATTTAAATAGTTTCTTGTTTCCACATACTATTTTTTTTATTTATATATAAATATAAATGAAGATTTTTTCTATAAGTAGAAAAGACAATCAAAAATATACTTATTTAAGGTCTACCTTGGTCAACAAGATTAAAAACTAGGCAAAATAGTAGAATTTTTTCTCTTAAAAATACATATGTATATACATGTTCAAAGAAATAGCACATAAACTCAAAAAACCATGGCATGTCACCTATATGGGAGGTATTGGAAAATAACATAACCCCAGTTGAAAATGCAACAAGACAATCTTAATTTAATTTTGTCCTTGAATTAAATTGGGAATAAAATTGTAACTCCACATCTCATGACAACTTGTAATAGTTGACTAGGCTAATCTGACTTAGCTTAGTTAATTCAAGTTGAGGGTCTAACTAGAGTCATGTAGAGTGTCCCTACAATTAGGAGTACTAATTGAGTTTATTTTGAGTTGTAATTATTTCATTTAGTTTAACCGAGTTGAAATCAATTAAACTAGCTCCAAATGACGAAGAAAATAGTGGGAGGTCTAGTAGAGGGGTGTTGCCTCGATTAGTGGGGTGCATCCTATAGTAGTGGGGTCTTTCCTATCGAATAGTTGGCTACATCTAGTAGTAGGCGGGTGCTTCCTGTTGTCATTCTATAATTTTGAGGTTGAGGGAGTAAACACATAGTACAACATCAAAACCACTTTGGAAGCCGAGATCTAGCCCTTCCAGCTTCAAAGAGAGATTTCTTTGTAAAATTTAGCTATGTTTGATGTGAATTTTAGAGTAGTTATGACTGTATTGATTGTTTTGATTGGATTGCTTGGTTGAATAAATTGTTATAATTCCATTGGGCTATGGAGTCTAAATATTAACTGGATCTGCATTAAATTTTGAAGGAGTTTCATAGGGCAAGCTACATTGCACTAGTTAGATCTTTCATAATTTTAAACGGATTATGAAACAAAAGAAATGTAAGATTTAGTAGAAACTAAGGAGTAATGAAGAATTCCTTAAGTTGATTTCAGTGGAAAACATATAAATTACTAACAACCAGAATAGGTTGTTCTGTATAACATATCTTATTCGTCACAGTTTCTGTTATGTAATTAATCTTTTCAGAAATGACAGAGAAAGGAGACAATGATTAAACATAGGAATAGAAAAAAAACATCACCAATTCATACACCACATTAATCCTATGAAATATCCTTCTATTATTGATGCTTCCAACAACTGGAAAATTAAAATTTGCAAAGGAAATTATATTCAACAATAAACATCTCTTACTTCAAATGATGAAGTATTTATACAAATTCAAAACTAAAATATCTTGAAAAAATATCAAGATTTGTTACAAATATCTCAAACTATTTTACACAAATAGAACTGAAATATAGGGCATGCAAAACTAATGAATCTAATTGGAACTATCTTTATGGATTTCTGGTGATAAAGAAGAGCAATTTGAATATGATAGCAACTCTTATTTGATGAGATGGCATCCAAGTCATTAACTATCTTTGAGCCTTTTCCTCCTAAAATCATGAAACATATGGTCATGTAATACTTTTGTATATCTCAAACCATAATAGTTGTTAGAAAACTAAGATAGGATTTTGTAAATGATGTGTTGGAAATAGAAACCTCTTTAAGTGTTTGAAAATTCATTTCCACCTACTCGGAAAATGCATTTGAAAACACTGACTAGAACTAGGAAAATTCGAGAAACTGTACTTGAAAATATTCATCCGAATCTCCGAAACCATAATAGATGTTACAAATTTGAGAGATGTCTTTATGCATGAAGACGTTAGAAACAAAAACTTCTTTTTGATTTGGAAAATTCATTATCAATTGTTTATAAACCATGTTTGAAATTACTGTGTTGTATAGGGAAAAACATAGTTTTACTTGACCATGAAACGAACTTATGACGTGGAGGAGCGAGGTGACATAGAGGCACATGGTTGGTGGGAAGTTGATTAGGTGGAAGAATATGAGTGGAGGATGAATGAAAGGTGGATTTTGGAGTGGGTAGAAGTCAGTAAATAGGTTGTGAAGTGGGGGTCTGAAATGGCAAGGTGATAAAAGGTAGAGTGGGTTCGGTGTGGAGGAGAACAACTTTTCGAACCCCCCCCCCCCCCCCCCTCCCCCACACCACCACCACCAATAAAGGTAGGATGGAAAGGGGGGACAAAAAGTCATGTTGACCATTGTTCTGACAAAGTGACGATTAGGTAGTTGGATGATGCACGAAACTTAACTGAAAGTGACAAACTCCTTTCATTGCTTTTGACCCTAATGACATGAGCGGAAAACTTTGGTTATATTACATAATGCCTTCGAACTTTGGATAGAGACATAATGAACTCAAATATTAGGATTTCATGTAAAATTAACCACATTTTATCTTTTTGACCCATTCTTGGAAATAATTTGGACGATGAAATATTATTTACAACATTTCAAATATAATAATCATCAGTTATAATCAAGTGACCCTATAAAATTTATAGGACCGTAACACTACCTATAAAATAAAGGGGTGTTGTCACAAGTGCAGTGTGGTTCTCCCTATAGTGATCAACCAGTAAACAGAAGATTCACTCATAATTAACTCATTCATGTCAGATTAGAGAAAGACCCAGTCAAGATTATATTTCAGGGACAACGTACTATTAGTTGTAAAATCATCTAAATTAAATCGATGGTGCATGAAATCAGAGGAAGGCCTATGAGGATTGCACAATTCATAATTGTGGAATTTCCCAATTAAATAGGGGCTAATTCCCAAGGGAACATCACAAGGAAATGGGTACTTGGTAAAGCAAGGATTTGGCTAAGTATTGGCTTGATCTTGTCTGGGAAGTAACGAGATAGATAGAGATAGTGCAAACATTGCACAGGCTTGAGAAAAGAATTGTAATCTTCTCATATTTTCTGATTAATGCAATATACAGATAGTAGGGGTTTTTAGCCATGGATTTCCCCAGAAAATCATTGTATTATGTGTGATTGAATTATTTCTCTTATATGATTCGTGATTTCATCGATCATTTATTGTTTCCGCCAATGAGAAGATTAGATTCAAGTCTTTTCTTTTAGAAAATTACATAAGAAGTTTGAATCTACAAGGAATTTCTACATGGTATCATAGTTGAAATCATAATAGAAGAGGAGAATACGATTTTGTATTTTACAAGAGAAATCAAATTTGTAGTATCATACTTCAGAGCTAGCAGGATGTCATTCTACAGACTGAGACTCGAATATTCCCTTGAGGGTTGTCAGAAGTATATTGCTTGGAAGGAAAGGATGGAGGAAATGTTGGAAGACAACATGATTAAGGAATTCAAAGAAAAATATATTCCTAAGCCACTTAATGTTCAATATATAGCATAGTGGAGAAAGTGTGTGGCAAAGGCGAGAAGGATTATCTTAGAAGGAGTTTGAGATCATATTGTCTCGAACCTCCATGGTAAGGAAACTCAATTTTCAATTAGGAAGGCCTTTAAAGACCTGTTTCAAAACAATGGTGACCACATAAAGCTCGCACTAAAGGACAAGCTTAGAAATATCGAGATGGAGAAGGACGACACAATACCGAAATACTTGACTAAGTTCACCCAATCTTGGGATAATCTTGTAAGTTTCAATCTTACATTTGTTGAAGAGGATATGGTGAGCCTAGCACTTCTATGCCTTCCATAGAGCTGGCACAACTAGCAGAAATTAGTTAATGGGAGGGATAAGCTATGAGAGTGGGAGTGATTGTGGTTCGACTTAGTACAAGAAGAGATTCAGCGGAACACCAAAGATGGATATTCATCCAAGCATGATGATGTGGAGAATTGTGCCTTAGCTCGAAAGGAAAATAAAAGGAAGAGGAAGTAATCCCAATCCAAATCAAATTCCAATCAGGGTGGAAAGAAGAAGGACATGTCAAAGATTTAATGTTTTCTCAATCACGAGTTAGGACATTATGCCACAAAGTGTTCGCAGAAGAAGCCCAGTAAGAAGCCCTTAGGATAAGTGGAAGGTGAAGCTCTTACTTCACAATTCATGGTGGATTTCACCCTCATCACTTGGATGGTGACATCAGTGAAGGGTAGTGTGTGATACCTAGATAGTGGAGTCTCATTCCATATGACTGACAACAAAGGGTTATTTAGTGACTTGGAAGAGAAAGACCTCTAGATGCACAACGAGATTGGAGATGATGGGAGGTATAGTGTGACCGAAATCAGTATTGTTACCTTTCAGAGGGAGTTTGGTTCTCCTCTCACATCAAAAGATGTCATCTATGTTCCAAGTTGGAAGAAGAAATTCATTTCAGTTGCCATGTTGGAGGTTCGTGGCTATGATGTGATATTTAGCAAGGGAAAGGCTTTCCTTCATCACATAGACTCAAGATAGGTGAAGCAGATTGGGTTTAGGTGAAGAACCTCTATAAGTTGGATGTAGAATATTGCATTTCTCTGAGAAAAAAAGTAGAGAAGGGGCAGAGTCAAGACATCAGTGGGTTGTGGCATAGAATATTAGGTGACTTGCACCATTAAGCTTTGAATATCATGCAACAAATTTCTACAAGACTTCCCAAGGGTAGACTAGAGAAGAGAGACACATGCAAAGGGTGTACATTGCGGAAGTACATCAAAGCTTCCTTTCATGATAAAGATAGTTGACCGTAAGCGATCCTTCATAGAGTTCACTCAAATGTGTGTGGACCACTCTTGATAGCCTCCATGACTAGGCACATGTATTATGTAAAAAAAAATTGATGACTTTTCTTGTAAGTGTTAGGTTTTCTTCATGCAGAAGAAATATCATACGTTCGCTTAATTTTGTGAATTTAAAGAACTTTTCAAGAAAGATACTGGTAGAAGACTTAAAGCTCTCAAAAGTGATAATGATGGAGAATACGTGTTGAACAAATTCAATAATTTATGTGCATTAGAAGGCATTCGACAGAATTTATTAACACCCCATAACCCACAACAGAAAGGGGTTACTGAAAGGAAGAACAAAAGTATTATGGGAGTTGCGAGGGTGATTTTACATGATTGGGACCTACCATTTCACTTTCGAGCTAAAGCATGCAACACATTTTTTATTTGCAGAACCAAATTCCTCATCGGATTCCCAGGATGAGTACACCAAAAGAAGATTTTTCAGGTAAGAAACTAGATGTGGCACACTTCAGGATCTTTGGTTCATTAGTTTAATTTCATGTTACCAAGGATGCATGGAAACATCTAGGGCCAAAATCTGAGTTGGGAATATTTGTGGGGTACACTGATACACCTCATAGCTATCGATTGTACCTTCCATTGAACAGGATGACATCAGTTCGTAAAGATGTGAAGTTTGATGAAGAGAAAGTCGTGAGATGTTCCCTTCAGAGGGAGCTTTAGTTACATGCAGATGAGGAGTTGTTAGCTCCCAAGGAGGAACCTCAAGATGATGTGGAGAAGCCACATGCAAAGGAGCAAAGAGTGGAAGCACCCATTCATGCAACGACTTCCATAGATGGAAGGAAATACACCAGAGAGGTTGATAGATTGATGCATGATGCTAGAGATAATGTGGGAGCACCCAAATCACTACGCAGGAAGAGGAGGTCACCACATTGGTGCACTAGCTCATTGAGGAATCCTCATTCGAGGAATCAGTGCAGAAACGGTATGGGTTGATGCCATGGTTGAGGAATATGACTCCATTATCATAAAAAAATATTTGTGAAGTGTTCCCAAGACCAGTAGAGAAGTCAGCGGTGAGTTCCATATGGCTTTACAAGGTAAGGCAAGCAGTAGAAGAGAGTGTGGAGAAACACAAGCCATATTTATGGCTAGAGGATTCTCTCAGGTGGAGGGAATTGATTACTATGCTGCTTTGCTCCAGTAGCAAGCTACTCTTCAATCATATCTATTCTAGCAAGGTTAAGGTAGATGGGATGGAAGATACATGATATGGATGTGAAGACAACATTCCTCAATGGTATGGTTGAGGAAGAGATATATATTGAGCAATCAGAAGGAATTGAGACTTTCAAGAGAGAGTCACATGTGTGTAGACTCAAGCGGGTGACATATGGACAAAAACACGCACCCTATGCTTGGTACACCAGGATTAACAACTATTTCACTAGGTTGGGATTCACCAAAAGTGAAGTAGATCTGAACCTTTACCATATTGTGGTCAAAGGTAAATTTTATATCATACTATTATATGTCGATGATTTGATTCTAATAGATGATGAGAAGCTGATAAAATCTTGCAAAGAGGATCTTGCAAGAGAATGCGAAATGAATGACCTAGGGCTCATGAATTATTTCCTTAGTATGGATGTATGACAAGGAGATGGGGAAGCGTTTCTCTCTTGGGGCAAGTATTCCAAAAAGATACTAAAGAAGTTCCACATGGGGAGTAGCAAACCCATGGAGACTCCTCTCGCAGGTAATTGGAGGAAGGAAGTTGCTACTTTAAGTGAAGTAGTGGAGTTACTATTTATGGATATCTTGTGGGTTCACTTATTATTTGGTTAACACATGACCGAACATGTGTTTTGTAGTTAACCAGCTTAGTCAAGCAATGGTTAAGCCAACCAAACTCTATTGGAAGGAAGTTAAACATGTGTTGAGATACCTTAGAGGCACCACTCAGTTTGGTCTTTGGTATAGACAGAGAGAGAGAGTGAAGTTTCAAGGCTTCACAGATGTAGATTGGGTAGGGATTCTATTCAACACGAAGAGCACATCCGGGGGAATCTTCAATATTGGGTAAAAAAATAGTTTCTTGGTACAACAAGAAGTAGATATCAATTGCACTGAGTTCAACAGAAGCAGAGTAAATGGCTACTATTTAAGCAAAATATGTGGTTGTCTAGATGAGGAAGATCCTTGTTGGGTTATTTGGTCAGCAGATGGATCTTACAGTGATTTATTGCGACAATCATAATTTTATCAAACTCTATTAGAATGTAGTTTTTCATGATCAGTCCAAGCATATCGACATTCGGTATCACTATCTATAAGATATGGTTGCAAAGGAGAATCATGTTGCTGGAGTACATTCCTACAGAGGAGTAGGATGAAAATATTTTAACAAAGGCATTGTAAAGATCAAAATTTTAGTTTCATATAGGCAGGATCGAGATAGAAGATAATCCCTTTCTTGTTGAGAGGGAGTGTTGAAAATGCAACAAGAAAATCCTAATTTAATTTTGTCCTTGAATTAAATTGGGTATAAAATTGTAACTCCACATCTCATGACAACTTGTAATAGTTTACTAAGCTAATTTGACTTAGTTAGCTTAGTTAATTCGATTTGAGGGTCTAACTAGGGTCATGTAGAGTGTCCCCTACAATTATGAGCACTAGTTGAGTTTATTTTGAGTTGTGATTATTTAATTTAGTCTAACTGAGTTAAAGTCAATTAAAATAGTTCCGGTTGATGGAAGAATTAGTGGGAGTTCCAGTAGTGGGGTGAAACCTGTAATACTGGGGTGAAACCTATAGTGGTTGGGTTTAGCCTCTGGTAGTGGGGTGATTATTGTCGAACAATGGGGTGCAATTGGAGCAGTAGGGTGTTTCCTGTCGAGTAGTGGGGTGCTACCTGAAGTGCAGTGTTGTGCTCCCAATAGTGATGAACCAATAAACTAAAGATTCATTCACAATTAACTCATGTATTTCATATCAAAGAAATACCCAGTTGAGAATGGAGTTTAGAGACAGTGTACTACCAATTGTAAAATCATCTAAATTAAACTGATGATGCATGCAATCAGAGGAAGGCCTATGAGGATTGTGCAGTTCATAATTGTGGAATTTCCCAATTAAATAGGGTCTAATTCCCAAGGGAACAATTCAAGGAAATAGGGACTCAGGAAAGAAATAATTTGGCTAAGTATTGGCTTGAGCTTGTCTTGGAAGCAATGATATAGATAGAGATAGTGCATAGGTTGCTCGGGCTTGAGAAAAGCATTTTGATCTTCTCATATTTTCTGATTAATGCAATATAGAGATAGAAGGGGCTTTTAGCCATGGATTTCCCCATAAAATCATTATGTTATGTGTGACTCAATTATTTCTCTTATATGATTCGTGATTTCATCAATCGTTTATTGTTTTCATTGATGGGTAGAGTAGATTCAAGTCTTTTATTTTAGAAAATTACATAAGAAGTTTGAATCTACAAGGAATTTCTACAACACCAATATCCAAATAAACTTATCTATCATCATTAAACATAAAAGTATAGTTGTAATCACTAATTGAAGCACGAAGGGAGACAATATGAGATGGAGACTTCTATGGTTACAAGATTCCTCGTACTATCATAGGGGTTTTGTCACTTTCCATGTGAAATAGAAGCCTCAAGAGGAGTCATGCAATCATCCATATCGTGAAATAACAATTGTAGTTCCTCCATTCTAAGAAGTAAATCATGCCTTGTGTAATTAATATCAAATAACCTTTCCCGAGTAGTGATTTCATATGATAGTAAAGATCAACAGTACAAAGATATTAGTTTTTCTTCCCTTGTTGTTGATCGTAATAAGCACCCAGTTAGCAATAATGGCTTAATATTTGGAATCAAAATGGTCCCCTCTATCATGAATGATTTCCTCCTTAGTTGCATGAATTTCTTGTTGAATTTATATTCGGTTTGAATGTGATATAGTATAGCATATTATTGAACCCTCGTACGAGTTCAAACATTATTGAAATATCCCTTCCCATTTCATCCTCTATGAGAATGAGCCCTTTTCTTGGGAGTTATGATACAAGTTACAAAATAAGTCCAATAAACGTAAGTATTCCCCACAGCACGCAGATTGAGAAAAATAAGACAATCAAATAGTACAAGGAAATGAAATTGGTGAAAACCTCCTAAATCTAGAAATAGAGACATCTCCACACAAAATCAAAGCAAAAAATAGAGAGAGAGGGGGCTAATATCAAGGAGAAGTATCGTGGGGGGAGAGAAAGACTAGTTTGAAAATCTAACTAGGACATGAGCCAATGAAATGTAATATCAAATTGCTAACTGGAGAAGGCCAAATGAAATACTTGAAATAGTGAATGCTTAGGGAAGCTTGACTTAGCCCATTCTTGAAAGCACCTAAGAATAGTTACCACCATTAAGAGGAATGGCATTCCTATGACATGGCCATCATGTTAGATGTCAAAATAGAGATTCAACATAATGGAGAAAGAGATGCCAGAGAGGTCTCAAGAAGCACCAAATATTTACAACACTCTACTACTATATTTGCTTCACTAGAGGTAAGGAGGAACCAAGCCAGGAAGGCATCATCCTTCTCCTAGAAAAAATCTAGCAAAGTAGTATGCAGACACAAGACAACATACAAAAAATGAAAGATAGATTTCCTTAATTGCTCTAGAACAACATAAATAAATAAACAATATTGGACAAAGAAATGGAAAAAAAGTGAGACTTAACACCTAGGTACTTACAATATGCATGAGCCCCACCTTCATAATCCGCATGAAATCAAGATGACAACCCTTTGACTGTTGAATAATCACAATATAATTATGCTTGTCATTAACTCAGATGAAGTTTGGATTGATGGACTTACCACATAATTATCTCTTGGGGAAGATGGAAACCATGTCACTCTCCTCTATTACTTTGGGTAACAACGTGTTGGCCCCTTCTACCACCCCCTTTCTCCCACCTCATATTGGTTTATTGTTACTAATCTCTTTAATTCTTTCTCAAATAATAAAAACATTCATTTGCTAATTTAATTAATTCAAAATTTGATAAAGTGTATATTTAACCTATATATAACTTTCAATATTGTTCAATTTCTATTCATGTAAGTTTAAATTTAAATTTAAATTTAAATTTCACTTTCTTATATTTTTGTTATTTTTATTAATTTAAGTTTTATTTTTTATTTATATATTTACTTGTATTGTATATAATTTATGTCAATTTCCATCTTTATTTCAATTATGTATGAGTTTAAATTTTAATTCAAAAATACAACTTTCTACTATAAATTTTTATTTACAAATTAAATTCTAACTTCCTTGCACTTTTGCACCTATGATAAGTATTTAATTTTACTTTTAACCAATAAAATTCTAACTTCCTTGCACTTTTCTTGAGCTTTTGTAGATATTTCCATGAACATGAGAGCTTTGGTAAATATTGGATTAAGGTAGATTTCAAGAAATATTATTTCATTTTCATTTACATCACATTTTTTGTGAGTACGTTTCTTCTTCGTATTTTATTTTCTTTAAAAAACCTTTGTGAATAGAGATAGTTGATGCTTCCTCACATTTTTTTTTAATATTACCTTAAATAAATTACTTAGGAATACACCGAGCCCACTAACACATCTAATCCAAGCGGTTTTAAACGAAATAATGGTTGGTATGAATGAGGAAATAGCCACACACGGAACAATATTCAATACTCTTTTAATTATGATTAATATTTTGGAATTAAAAATTTAATTAATAATATAAATTAAGAAATATTTTATATATTACAATTAATTTTATTTTGGTAATTTCAAGCGGATAGCTATTATATTGGTCAAAATCTTCTCGAAGGTTCCAAATGGGTATTCATGAATATAGTGGCCAATATTTAATGAATATTGGAAAAAAAAAACTAACTTCTTCTCTCTATTATTAATAATGTTTATTGTTAAATAAATAATTTTTGGTTGAAATAATTTTTTGTTATATCTTTACATTACTTAATTGCAATTGCAAGTTTAGATTAGACTCTTTAGCTTAGTCTTGATAATGAACCACATTGGATGCTTCCAAACGAGTCTACCAAATATTTTTGAATGTAATTTTACCAATTTTGTGAAATAATATGAATCACAAAATTCAAAAATAAATTATATTTGTATTTATAAAATGTGCATGTTTTATATATTTCTAAATATTCAATTTATATTTTAGTTTTTTGTAAATTTATTATAAAATTTATATTTATTAAGTATTATGAAAAATTTAATTTAATTTGACATGTAGTAATTCTTTAATAATACATATTAAAAGATTGAAAAAAATAAACTTTAAGAAATTTGATTCCTCTAAATTTGCATTTAACATGGATTTACAACAATTTGTTTTTGTAGATATTGTAATCCAATAGTTTTTTTTTTTTCATCACGTAGAAATGTATATACATATTTAAATAGTTTTTTGTTACCACATAAGCTTTTTTTTTTAATATAAACGAAGTTTTTCTATTAAGTAGAAAAGACAATACAAAGAATACTTTTTTATAGTCTACCTTAACCAACAAGATTCAAAAGTAAGAAAATAATATATTTTTCTCTTCAAAATATATATGTATATACTTGATCAAAGAAATAACACATAAACTCAAAAAACCAATGCATGTCACCTATATGGGAGGTATTCAAAAATAACATAACCTTAGTATCCAAATAAACTTAAGTAACATCATTAAACATAAAGGATAGTTCTAATCACTAATTGAAGCATGAAGATGGAGAGTTCTATGGTTCCCCATACTTTCCAAGGGGTTTGGTCACTTTCCATGTGAAAATAGAAGCCTCAAGGCCAATCATGCCATTATCCATATGCTAAAATAACAACGATAGTTCCTCCATTCTAAGAAGGAACTCAACCCTTGTGTCATTAATATCAAGAAACATTTTTCCAAGTAGTGATTTCATATGATAGTAAAGAACAATAGTATAAAGATATTAGTTTTTTCTTCCCTTGTTGTTGATTGTATTAGGAAACCAATTAGAAAAAATGGCCTAAGCTTGGGAACCAAAATGGTGTCCTCTATCATGAATGATTTCCTCCTCAATTGCATGAATTTATTGTTGAATTGTTATGGGGTTTGAATGTGATGTAGTATAGCATATTATTGAACCCTGGTACAAGCTCAAGAGCTATTGAAAAATCCCTTCACATTTCCTCCTCTATGAGAGCGAGCCCTCTTCTTGGGAATTATGATACAAGCTATAGAAGAAGTCCAAGAAAGGGAAGTGTTCCCTAGAGCACACTGATTGAGAAGAAGACAATCAAATAGTACAAGGAAATGAGATTGGTGAAAACCTCATAAGGCTAGAAACAAGGGTATCTCCACTCAAAAGAAAGGCCAAAAATAGTGAGAGAGGGGGCTAATATAAAGGAGAAGGATCCAAGGGGAGAGAGAAGGACTAGCTTGAAACTCTAACTAGGACATGAGCCAATGAAATGAAATATAAAATTATGAACTGGAGAAGGCCAAATGCAATACCTAAAATATTGAATGCTTAGGGAATCCTGAATTAGCCCATTCTTGAAAGAACCTAAGAAGAATTACCACGATTAAGGGAAATGGTATTCCTATGCCATGGCCATCATGTTAGATGTGGAGGTCTATGGAGAGATTCAACCTAATGGAGAAAGAGATGCAAGAGAGGTCTCAAGAAGCACCAATTATTTACAACATTCTATTACTATATTTGCTTAACTAGAGGGAAGGAGGAACAAGGTCAGGAAGGCCTTATTGTTCTCCTAGAAAAAATATAGCAGAACAGTATGCAAACCGAAAAAAAAAAAAAAAAAAAAAAAAAATAAAATATATAATAAAAAAAAATTTTTAAAAAAAATTAAAAAATCATTAAAATAAAAATAAATAAATAAATGAAAGATAACTTTCCTCAATCGCTCTCAAACAACATAAAGAAATAAAAAATATTGGACGAATAAGTGGAAATAAAATGAGACTTAACACAAAAGTACTTTCAATCAACATGAGCCCCACCTTGATAATCTGCATGAAATAAAGATGACAACCCTTCCATTGTTGAACCATTGCAATATAATTATGCTTGTCATTAACTGAGATGAGATTTGGACCGATGAACTTACTACATAACTATACCTTGGGGAGATAGAAACCATGTCACTCTCCTCCATTGCTTTGTGTAACAACATGTTGGCCCCTTCTATGACCCTCTTTCTCCCCCCCAATCTTGGGTTGTTGTTACTAATCTCTTTTATTCTTTCTCAAATAATAAAAGCAATCATTTTTTAATTTCATAAACTCAAATTTTGATTGAGTGTACATTCAACATATATGTAATTTAATTTAGTTTAATTTCTATTTTTATTGAAATGTTAATATATATATTATATATATATATATATTACTTCTTTTATATATATGTAGATATATATCTATATCTTATATATATATATATAAGATAATTTCTATTTTATTTCAATGTTTATATATGTTCTAATTCAAAATACAATTTTTTACTATAATTTTTTTTAACAAGATAACTTTTCCCTTATAAAATACCTCTAAATGAAATAATTTCAAAAATATTAATAAAACGTCATGTAATGTACCCACCTACATGAAATAAACTTACCAAATAATTTTCTTTCACATATAACTCAATCCCGATTCAACCTCATACATGCTTATTAAATATTACATGTTAACCTTACTAAATTTCCTAATACCGCATACGCCATTCCGGAAATATCAAAGGGTATTGTTTTGTGTTGTCGGAAAATCTTTTTGGTGGATAGTTTATTTGATGACGACTTTAATGTTGGCGTTGTCTATTCTTAACATCTGGCTTTGGAATTTAATGACCACTGGCCCTGTCACATGATGGGGTATGGTCAGAGTACACTCTAACTTCGCACCCCTTAGGCTTCTCCCCTCATGAACAGTGTGGATGTATGGATACCCATCCGAGGGCTGTGCTGGTTCAATGTGCTCCACCATTGTTTATCGGTAGCATGGAGTTTCCCAAACCATTTGCACAAGGCTTGCTTCAGCTATGTCTTTCCCCCTTGGCACCAAATCGTCCAGAACTCCTTCGCACCGAATGAATCCAAATGGTCCATGGACACTGCCGAGCTGCAGACTATATTTGACCTGGTTATTACAACATTCAGCTTCTAGTAAGAGTTTAATCATGCAATTTCTTAAACTCATCAACTCATCGATTTCTTTTCCTCCTTTCAGGTTATCTTTAGTTTTTTGCCCAAATCTCTGATAGTTATCTTTGCTTATCTTTGCTCTATGGTTGAGGGGTCATGATACCAGCATCTAGCAATCACCTGAGGGTTCTCGATGATTCTCCCCAGGTTTTCCCAGGTTCTACATCTTTTGCATTGGCTAACGAGTAAGTTTTCTGGACATACTTCTCCTAATGGTTGTTAATTTCCTAGAACTATTGAAACATTGCTCATTCTATTGTTGAAAGGGAAGGGCTCTTCCATTTTATTTTTAAATGGCCCTCTGGCCCAAGTCTTTATGACTCCTATTTCATTTATTGTATCAGATTGATGGCGAATTCTATACATCAGTTAGGGTTACTCTTCTCTTTTCAGGGTTTGTGAAATCTTGTTCTTAGAATTATTGCTCAGAACTGTAGCCCTAGTTATCCTGGTGCATTGTTAAATTTGACATGCCCTTGGGCTTACTCTTTAATTTGCTATTACGCTGTGTATTACATTTATTTAAAAAGAGGATTGTTTTGGATATAAAACCTGGGTGGAATCCCTTTATGGCTTACTACAATTTTATTTATTAGCTAAGCACAATTTCGTATATTTATTCTCATGTTTTCTGTTAAGGTCCTTGAGACCTGAGTATATGTTAAGTTTTTAAATGCATGCCAATTCTGCTCACACGTTGCAGTTCCTCTTTATGCTTTAATGTTCTAACCCCTTCAGGTTTCCTTGAGTTATAAAAAATTCCTATGGTTTATACTGTGTAATTATATGCTCAATTTTGATTCCATGGAACGCTATTGTGTTTGTACTATGTGTTGTCATGAGATCCTGGGTAAGCAATCTCCAACATGGTTAAAATGTTTTAAACCTAGCAGTTCTTGATGTATGTTGGCATTTGCTTTTAGGTCTAGCCCTATGATACTGCTAATCTTTTGTGCGTACCACATTTATGTTTTCTCTTAAGCTTCAATCCACTCCTCAGAGCTCTGGTTATGTTATCATCTAACTTTATCATAAATGCTTCGCCTTCGAATGTTTATATAGATACAAGATTCATTCTGTTGTCAATGCTATATAGCTACATGATTTGCATGCTGTCATATATTAATATAGCTGCACACATGTAGGGAAAGAAAGGGTTCTAGATTTGGACTCGTTATGCATGTGGAAATTGTTTTGCCTCTTAGCATATTCTCTAAAATCTTTCATAAATGTCTCCCCACTGGTTGTGCTCCGAGGGTTTGAACCTACTCTCTATATTTTCCTGCATTTCTTTGTGTTCAGGCACAATTGAGGAAAGAGCTCCTAAATGGTCATTCCGTTAATTATTATATGGATTCTTGTCTACTACATGGACAGTCTTTACTAAATCTAAGTCTGCTATAAATTTTTTGAGCTTTCTGCTTTTAATTTATGGATAATTTTTTTTTCTACAGACTTCTCTCGCAGTTATTTCAAATTGATAAATAAGAAGAGAACTCTTCATAGACTACTAAATCTTACATTTGTAAAGATATTCATAAGAGAACACCCATCTCTCCTCTCGTATTTCCTCTACTATTCACTGTAGAGAAAACCTTTCGCACCTCTTTTAACATAAATATGATACATTATAAAGTTCACACAACATTTTTCCCTCAGAGGTTTCTTTACGTACCTGGTTCTCTGGCTAGTAAAGATCTTCTTGAAGGCTCACCCGAACCTGGGGCTTCTGCTGCCTCTCAACCGCTCGACCATGAGATTCGTCTATCAGGACCATAATCTCCCCCCTTGTTTACTTGCTAGACAATAGTCTTCCGCAAGTTACTTGCACAATGTGTAGGATTATCTGATCATCACTAGACTTAGCCTCCTTTCTTCTTTTTTTTTTCTTGTCCCTACAGCACAAATTTTCCTCCCCTCCCCTCCTTTTCTCTAGAAACTCTTCCAGTTAGGGGAGGTAGTTAGGGTTTCCCTCACAACAACTATCTTTTTTGCCTCAAGAGGAAAACTTCCTCCTTGAGAAGTCACCAAATTTTAAAAGAAACATTTCTTATCTCTCATAATAAAAACAAATATATTTAAATTTCAAACAGAAAATAATATCAGGTTCAGTTTATATTTACCACAGTAAACCAAATAATTACATTTTTTTCCAGGGGCATTACATCTCCCCCTCTTGAAATTAGACATCGTCCCGATGTCTTTTGGCCATGAACAGCCCTGAAGCTCTTTTCATGAGTTCTTCATCTTCTCAAGTGGCCTCATCAAGCCCAAAGTGCCACCACTACACTTTAACTTGGGTAATAGCTCGTTTCCGCAGCATTACTTCTCTCCGGTCGAGGATGTTTAGCGGTTCGACTAAGATTTCTCCTTCCGGTTCGACCTGAAACATGCAACATCTTAAATCAATTTTTCTTTAACAGAAACTCATTTAGATTGATCTACCGGAGTTATTCCTTAGCTGTATATCATGCCAACTGATTACATGCTTAGGATCATAAACACATTTTTTTAACACGGAAACATGAAAAACGTTGTGGACTCATATATGACTTGGTAGGGCAAGCTGGTATGCTACCGGCCCGATTCTGGCCAAGACCTGAAAAGGTCCACAGAATCGGGGTGCCAAGTTAGCACACCCACTCCATTGTAACGTGCACTTTTTTTCTCGAATTCTCACATACACATGATCACCGACTTGATACTCCTTAAACTTCCTTTTCCAATAAGCAAAGTTCTTTTTCCTATCCTGAGCTACCTTTAGATTAGAACTACCTTCTTAACCATTTCCTCCATTTCCTTAAGCATTTTGTGTCCTAACATCAATCTGTCCTTTGGTCCACCCCAGTTTGAGGGTGTGCGACACTTTCACCCATACAATACTCCAAATGGGCTCATTTGCAATGATGTATGATAGCCATTACTGTACACAAACTCAACCAAGTGCAGGTAGTCTTCCCACTTGGTTGGTTGCTGCATCACATATGCTCTTAACATGTCTTCCACCACCCGGTTCACCCGTTGAGTTTTCCCGTCAGTTTGAGGATGATAAGCTATATTGACATTCATCTCAGTCCCCAATTCTTCAAACAATGTTTTCCAAAATACCGATGTGAATTTTACATCACAGTCTGAGATTATTGTCTTTGGTAGCCCATGCAGCTTAAATATATTTTGCATGAAAACATGGGCGATCTGCACAGCTTTGTAAGTAGATTGCACCATATAAAATGTGTTAACTTACTTAACTTGTGCACTACCACCATGATGGAGTCGTTATTTTTCTTTGACTTAGGCAAACCCATTATAAAGTCCATAGAGATGGTTTCCCACTTCCATTCTGAAATGGGTAATGGTTGCAATAACCCCATAGGGTGTTGGTGTTCTGCTTTAATTTGTTGGCACACCAGACAAGGTGCCAAATATCCAGCCACATATTTCTTCATACCCAGCCAATAATACTCTTTTCGAAGTGCAGTGATCATTTTCTGATATCCTGGGTGTCCAGCGTAATGACTCTTATGATACTCATACAAAATCAAATTTATAGCGTTGTTCTGATTGGGCACATATAGCCTTTTCTTGTAATACAACATTTCAGCAGCATCCAAAGTGTAACCTGGCTGTTTTTATTTGCTGGTTGGATGTTGAACTTGTTGTTTTAATTGCTGATAAGCAGTATCTTGTTCTGCTGCCCTTTTAATCATTTCTTCAAAGGGGCTTTTCACTTCACTGCAAGAAATCTCATATAGACATTGCAATTTCCGACTTAAAGCATGTGCCACCCGGTTCTCTTTCCTTTTCAAATGCTTGATCTCAAAATCAAAACCACTTAAGAAATCCATCCACCATGCTTACCTAGCATTTAAGATGGGCTGGCTAAAATAATTGGTCAGACTGTGGTGATCTGTCACTAATAGAAATTTTCTTCCCATAGGATAATGTCGCCACATTTTTAAAGCATGAATGATGGCTACCAACTCTAGATCATAAGTGGAATATTTTTGCTCATGCTCTTTTAATTTTCTTGACTCGTAAGCTATCACCTTCCCTTCCTACATTAACACACCTCCTATCCCTTCCTTACTTGCATCTGTGCACATCACATAATCTTTACTAGGATGGCTATGCTTAGAATGGGTGCAGTGGTGAGTAGATGTTTAAGTTGTTTGAAACTTTTTTGACATTTAGGGGTCCACCTAAAGGTTCTTCCCTTTTCTGTAAGGAAGTGATTGGATAAGCTACTCTCGAAAATCCTTCTACAAACCGTCTGTAATAACCTGCTAGTCCCATGAAAGATCTGATGTCTGCCACATCCTTTGGTACTGACCATTCCATTATGGTCCTTATCTTTCCGGGATCCACTACAATCCCTTCTTTACTAATTATATGCCCCAAATATTGTATTTGTTCCTTAAAGAATTCACATTTGCTGAACTTAGCGTATAATTGGTGTTCTTGGAGGGTTTGCAATACTAATCTGAGATGCTCCTGGTGCTCCTCCATAGTTCGAGAATATATCAGTATATCATCAATAAAAATCAGCACAAACTTATCCAAATACTGATGAAATATGTTGTTCATTAGACACATAAAGGTTGCAGGGGCGTTGGTTAACCCAAAGGGTAACACCACAAACTCATAATGGCCATATCATGTTCTAAAAGTTGTTTTAGCTATGTCTTCCTCTTTAATCCTGATTTGGTGATACCCTGATCGCAAATCAATCTTTGAGAATATTGTTGCTCCTTTTATTTGATCAAACAATTCATCAATACGAGGTAGAGGATACTTATTTTTTATCATCAATTTATTCAATTGGCAATAATCCATACACATGTGAAGGGTCTCGTCTTTCTTCTTAACGAACAACACTAGGGCTCCCTAGGGTGACACACTATGGATAATGTAGTTTTTGTCTAACAACTCCTGTAATTGCATTTTTAACTCTGTCAATTCTAGTGTGCTAATTCTGTATGGTGCTCAGGACATCGAGGCTGCTCCTAGCACCAATTCGATGGTAAAATCTATGTCTCTTTTGGGTGGTAGTCTGGGAATCTCTTCCAGAAACACGTCACCAAATTCTTGTATCATAGGAATGTTCTCAAATGTGGCTGTTTTATTTTTTGAGTTGGCATAACCCACTTGGATGCCATAAATCTGACATCCTTTCCTAATGCATTTTGCTAACTGTGAGGTAGTTATTGGCGGAATCTACGCTGGCCACTTATTTCCTTGCATCTCTTGCTTTGTTCCAAGCTCATCTTTCTAATAGATAGTCTTAGTTTCACAGTTAATTATGGACCAATTTTTTTCCAACCAGTTCATACCAATCAGTACATCATACGAACCAAGGGGAAGCACATTTAAATCTGTCGTCACTAGCTGTCCTGCAATCTTTAAAGGGCAGTTATTGACCTTAGCAAGTACTCGTCTCTTTGCCCCTGTTGCTAGCTCTACTAGCCAAGGGTCCTTAAATTTAACAGGTTGCAATTGACAATGCTCCACAACCTTAGGACTAATATAGCTTAACATAGCTCCAGGATCAATTAAAACTGTTATAGTAAGGTCTAAGAGTTTACCTTCAAATTCCACCATGGTCAACTGGTATTCCATCTGACGATCTCCCAGGGCAGCATAAATCTTTCGTAAACTCCATCCTACATCGCCAACTGTAGATGCTTCATAGATCCGGGAAACCTATTTGGTTCCTTTCCATTGAGGGCAATTTTTTATGTAATGATGTCCACCATAGCCCCAACATTGCACTAGAGGCCTTGTTGTCCCTTCGTTGTCTATTTTTCCAAGTTGTTTACTGGTTCTGGACTCAATGTGGGGCTTTAATTGGAGCGGATTATTTTGTATGTTTTTGCTATTTTGCCCCTTGGCGAATTCTTTGTTACCACCACCTCGATTACCTTTAGTATTTCGAGTTAGTTTTCTGCTTTTCTTATCAACCCATTTCTTACCCAAGATTTCTCCCTTCTGCCTACTTTGCAGGTAGCAAATTCAGACTTTACGTATGGCCTCGTCCACCGTCTTTAGGTTTTCAAACTCAATTCTTTCCCTCATGTTCAAAAGTCAACTACTGATGAGCCTCTGTACTTTAGCCTTTTCCTCTCGGATATAAGGCACATAATGGAGCAATGAAGTAAAACGAGTGATAAATTCATCCATAGTTTGTTGTCCCAGTCACAGGTCATGGAATTCTCTTGCCTTTTCGTCATAGAAACTTTCAGTTAGGTATCTTTCCTTAAAGTATTTTTGAAAATTTTCCCAAGTTATATTCTGTTCACTTACTCCTCTTACCATCTTGACTTCTTCCCACCACAGGGTGGCTTTTCCCTGTAATTGGAAAATGGCCAGCCGTGCCTTGAGGTTGTGATCGTATTCATATAGCTGGAAATATTTGTTCATATTAACCAACCACGCCTTGGCTGCTTCCTCTTGTTCTTCGTCAAAGTGTGGTAGTTTGATCTTATGGAACTCCCCTTGCAACTCTATCCGTTTCCTTTTTTATGTCTGTTGTTCGGAAGCATTACCAGATCATTCCTCCTCCCTTCCTTCTGACTCTTCTGGCTCTGTGTGGTGATTCTGCTCCTTTGACACCCTTTGCTACTCAGCACTGGGATTCAACAGTTGCTGGTTCTGCTTGTCAGATAGGCTCTTTAAGATCCTCTCATGTTCCATGGTTAACCTCATGTTATCCTCCGACAATTGGGCCATTTCATTTTTCTACTCCTGTACTGTCTCTAAAATTGTAAGATTTGTATTTTGAGCCTCCTCTCCAAGCTGTATCCATAATTCGGAGTTATTTTCAGGACCGATTACAGGTCCCTGACCCACCACAAACCTACATGACACACTGTTTGCTCTTCTCATATTGTCGGTCTTCTGTTTTTCTGTACTTAACATAAGAAAAGTAACAGAAGAAGGCTCAATGCATTAACTATTTTTCTTTAACTACTCAATAGAGATGAAATTAAAATGTATGCACTTTATCTATTTATCTGTTTTATTTCCCAAAGGTCACAGTTTTTGATACTTGGCTCTGATACCACTTGTAATGTTCCCACCTACACGAAATAAACTTACTAAATAATTTTTTTTACATATAAGTCAATCCCTATTCAACCTCATACGTGCTTATTAAATATTACATGTTAACCCCACTAAATTTCCTAATACCACATATGCCATTATGGAAATATCAAAGGGTATTGTTTTGCGTTGTCAGAAAATTTTTCCGATGGATAGTTTACTTGATGACGGCTTTAATGTTGGCACTATCTACTCTTAACATCTGGCTTTGGAATTTAATGACCACCGACTCTATCACATGATGGGGTATGGTCAGAGTACACTCTGACTTCACACCCCTCGGGATTCTCCCCTCATCAATGGTGTGGATGTATGGATACCCATCCGAGGGCTGTGCTAGTCCCATGTGCTCCACCCTTGTTTATCAGGTAGCGTGGAATTTCCCAAACCATTTGCACAAGGCTTGCTTCAGCTATGTCTTTCTCCCTTGGCGTCGAATCGTCCAGAACTCTTTGCATCGAATGAATCCAAATGTCCATGGACATCGTCGAGCTCCGGACTGTATTCGACCTGGTTATTACAGCATTCATCTTCTGGTAAGAGTTTAATCATGCAATTTCTTGAACTCATCAACTCATCGATTTCTTTTCCTCCTTTCAGGTTATCTTTGGTTTTTTGTCCAAATCTCTGATAGTTATCTTTGCTTGTCTTTGCTCTATGGTTGAGGGGTCATGATGTCGGGATCCAGAAATCACCCAAGGGTTCTCGACGATGCTCCCCAGGTTGTCCCAGGTTCTACCTCTTCTGTGTTGGCTAACGGGTAAGTTTCCTGGACATACTTCTCTTGATGGTTGTCGATTTTCTGGGACTATTGAAAGATTGCTCATTCTGTTGTTGAAAGGAAAGGGTTCTTCCATTTTATTTTTAAATGGTCCTCCGGCCCAAGTCTTTATGACTCCTATTTCGTTTATTGTATCAGATTGATGGCGAATTCTATACGCTAGTCAGGGTTACTCTGCTCTTTTCTAGGTTTGTGAAATATTGTTCTTAGAATTATTCCTCAAAACTGTAGCCCTAGTTATCCTGGCGCATTTTTAAATTTGACATGCCCTCGGGCTTGCTCTCTAATTTGCTATTACGCTGTGTATTACACTTATTTAAAAGGAGGATTGTTCAGGATATAAACCCTGGGTGGAACCCCTTTGTGGCTTACTACAATTTTATCTATTAGCTAAGCACAATTTCATATATTTATTCTCCAGTTTTCTGTTAAGGTCCTTAAGACCTGAGTCTATGTTAAGTTTTTAAATGCATGCCAATTCTGCCCATGCATTGCAACTCCTCTTTATGCTTTAATGTTCTAACCCCTTCAGGGTTCCTTGAGTTATAAAAAGTTCCTATGGTTTATACTGTGTAATTATATGCTCAGTTTTGATTCCATGGAATGCTATTGTGTTTGTACTACGTGTTTTCATGAGATCCTGGGTAAGCAATCTCCAGCACGGTTAAAATGGTTTAAACCTAGAAAGTCTTGATGAATGTTGGCATTTGCTTTCAGATCTAGCCCCATGATACTGCTAATATTTTGTGCGTACCACATTTACGTTTTCTCTTAAGCTTCAATCCGCTCCTCAGAGCTCTGGTTATGTTATTATATAACTTTATCATGAATGCTTTAGCTTCGAATGTTTATATAGCTACAAGATTCGTTCTCATGTCAATGTTATATAGCTACATGATTTGCATCGCTGTCATATATTAATATAGTTGCATGCATGTAGGGAAAGAAAGGGTTCTGGATTTGGAGTCATTATGCATGCCGACACTATTTTTCCTCTCAGCATATTCTTTAAAATATTTCATAAATGTCTCTCCGCTGGTTGTACTCCGAGGGTTTGAACCTACTCTCTAGATTTTCCTGCATTTCTTTGTGTTCAGGCACAATTAAGGAAAGAGCTCCTAAATGGTCATTCCATTAATTATTATATGGATTCTTGTCTACTACATGGACAACCTTTGCTAAATCTGAATCTGCTATAAATTTTTTGAGCTTTCTGCTTTTAATTTATGGATAATTTTTTTCCAACAGACTTCTCTCGTAGTTATTTCCAATTCATAAATGAGAAGAAAGCTCTTCACAGACTACTAACTCTTACATTTGTAAAGATATTCGTAAGAGGACGTCCATCTCTCATCTCGTATTTCCTCTACTATTTACTGTAGAGAAAACCTTCTGCACCTCTTTTAACAAAAATATGTTACATTATAAAGTTCACACAACAGTTTTCCCTTAAAGGTTTCTTTACGTACCTGGTTCTCCGGGTGGTAAGGATCTTCTTGAAGGCTCACGCGAACCTGGGGCTTTTGCTGCCTCTCAACTGCTCGACCATGAGATTTGTCTATCATGACTGAAATCTCCCCTCTTACTTACTTTCTAGACAACAGTCTTCTGCAAGTTACTCGCACAATGTGCAAGGCTATCTGATCATCACTAGACTTAGCCTCCTTTCTTTTCCTTTTCTGCTTGTCCCAACACAAATTTCCCTCCCCTCCCCTCCTTTTCTTCTGAAACTCTTCCAGTTAGGGGAGGTAGTTAGGGTTTCCCTCACAACAACTATGTTTTTTACCTCAAAAGGAAAAGTTCCTCCTCGAGAAGTTACCAACTTTTAAAAGAAACATTTCTTATCTCTCATAATAAAAACAAATATATTTATATATTTACCATGGTAAACCAAATATCTACATTTTTTTCAGAGCATTACACGTCATCATTTAAAAAATTACTTATTTAAAAAATGTTAAAATAAGTAAAAATTAAAGAAATAATTTATAACTTTTATCATATTTCAATCACACGGTAAATAATAACATTCAATATACATATTTAATTTTATTTTTTACAAATGAAATTCTAACTTCCTTGCACTTTTACACTTATTATACATATTTAATCTTATTTTTAGGAAATAAAAAAAATAGTTTATTTTATAAGCCTGAGAATTTAAAGGAAAGAGTGAAAGCAAACTATTCTATTTTATTATGAGCATAGTCTTTTTGAATACACATACTAACATCAGCGATAATGTATTTGAAAAATTCCAAAACCCAATAACATATTTGGATGACCATCATCGAAATTATATTTTAGTATATAGTTGTTTTGAATATATCCAAATAGCATATTTGAATAGCAGTTTACAAATTCTCAAAATAAAACGTACTGAATTCCAATCCCACCTGCAAAGAAGATGAAAAGGTCCCAAAGTTCAAACACAAATACCAAATTTCATCAGCGAAATGCGAATTTTCAAATAAGCGACCTAAAATTCCATTCTTACCTACCATTCGGTTGTCACAGACAAATACCTAATCTCGGATCAACATCCCATTCAATCTTTCAATGAAGAAAAAATGTCCGTATTTTTTAATTTCATTTCCATGACTTATATCTGTAAATAACTTTGTGAGAAATATTATCCATAAATATCTAAAGATTCGTGGCATGTGCGATGATCGGAGAAAATGCATGGAAAAGGCATTAAAAAGCGTAAATGTGGGGCAGTGAAGACAACTGCCATGAAAGGCATCACCTCTGTCGTTTATCCACATGACAACGCTTCAGATTGAATTAATGAACTAATCGTGTGTTAATTCTTTGCATTATACCAAACCATATCCTCAACGCGCTTAGCGTCTCCTTGGGAGTAAATCTCTGGCGTTAGAATCAAATTGGGTATGACATCTTCGTGTAACTCTCTGTTAGAGTTACACGTTTTTTATGGGAATTGGCCACACCGCATTTGTTAACTCTCTGATCCATGTTTTTGCAAGCAGTTGTACGCTATGTTATAGCCAATATAATATAATCACTTTCTATAAAATATCTTTCTAGATAAGAAAGCATAGATGAAAAAGTTTGGTAAGTAGAAGATTGGTTATTGTTGTGACATGAAATCATCTTGAACTATCTTGTTGTTTTAGTATATGTGTTTTGATACATTGATTCGAATATATTTGTATTTTATGTGATTATATTTGCTTTTGGTATGCCATATTTTGTATTATTTTGTGTTGGTATTAAATGGATTTTATTTATTTATTTGAGATAATACAAATTAATTATTTTTAAAATAATTTTATAATCATAAATATTAATATTATATGATTATTATATAATTTAAATTTAAGAAAAATATTTCAAAAATTAACCTATTCTATATTTTGAAGTGACCATATCATTTAAATGGAAAATTACAAATTTCTACCCAAACCTTTATCATAGCTTATCAAGAAAGTTCAAAACGTAAAACACTTAACCATATATTTGGTAGGAAGTTTTTTCAAACTAATGAAAAGTCATAAAGAGGCTACATACTCGGCTTTATCATACTAATTATTTAACAAAATATAATTTATATATTTGGTTATATTTAGATATCAATTTGTTAAGGTAAGAGAGATAAGATGATAAATAATTCACATATGGATAATGGGATTATAGGAAGAATATTGGATTTTGATCCACATTTAATCATTATATTGTTTGTCATTCATCTCAATATTTTAAGAGTAGAAAAAGTAGAGGAAATAGTTTATAGGACATTTTTTACTCGCACCTAGTATGACAAATTAAGCTCTGAAAATTTCCCCGAGCATTTTAAGGATCAAACAATGTTTTTTGGGGGTAAAACTTTGTTGCTTTTATGACACACCATTTCTTCCTATTCTACACATAGAAACCTTTCCAGTGGTGTAAGAATCACATCAATCACAGTTTGTATCTGAAAGTTATGCCACTCTGAAGTTCACCTTCCTTCACCACCATAATTTCAGAGGATGTAATGCCAACCCCCATAATTCATGGAAAATGGGTTAGCCACATGATTATGATGTAGAAGACTTTAAGAGAATCTACATTGCAACTTTGGTTAAGAGTTGAGGTAGTCAAACCTAACCACTAATAGGCTATCGGGATGTGTTATAACTTGACCACTATGAGGAAAAAGAGTTACATTTTCTCGAGTCCATTTGTTCTATAGCTGAGAAAAAATAGCTAAGAGGGAAAGGAGGTAGAACAGATAGAGAGGGTTTGTGCACTGTAGCAACCTACAAGACACAGATACGTCTTTATATTTGTAGTCATATTTCCATTAAGAGAATGAAAGTGGAGTGACCTCACCTTCCAGTTGGGTTTTCCTCCCAAAAGAGTTTCCTTGGCTATATCATGTATCAAATGTGTCTGTGAACTTTTATTTTGTCATTTTCTATTTTATGTGTTATTTTAATTCGCATGCATATGTTATTAATAGTAATCTACGGATCTATAAATGTAAAGAGATATAAAATTGTAATAGTGTATATTTTGGAGCTTTTAAGTATAATTTTATTAGATCCATTGTGACAAGCTGTTTAGTGGAATATCAATAATAATTTAGAGATTATATTTCCTCAAATGGGTGGGGACTAATGTCCTTGAGCCCAACCGCTAGCATTCTAGCTATAGATTAGGTTGGAAGGTGCATGACATCTTCAACTTGAATTTGCACAATCCCGTGAGCATTGGATTGCAAATTAAGTCACTCACAAGATTTCAATAAATGATATGCATCAAGATAGATACCTTGATACTCAATCACCATTAACCTCACAATAAAGGGTGACCCTGAAGTTAATATTTACCTATATTGTTGTGTTTATGTTTCTCTCAATTACTCATAGACACTTGAAGGGCAAGTGTTGTGTCATTGTTGAAAATTTGTGAGAAAGTTCTTAAAGGAAACAATTAACTTCACACTCTTAGTGTCAATGTAATTGAAGGATATGTGTTGTGAAATCATTAAAAAATTGGGAGGAATTTCTTAAAGAGAATAAACGACTTGGCATAGTTGGTATTCTAATATTTGATGGGAAAGTGTTGTGGCACCCGTAGAATCTCAAGAGAAACTTGTTAAAAGGAACAACCAACTTGGAAACTTTATTATCTAGAAATAGAAAAGTAAATGAAATTTCAAATTATGAGTTAATGCACTAAAGTTAGAAGTACAATTAAAAGAAAGATTAGAATAAAATTTTATTAAAAATTGGAATAACTCAGAAAAGGAAACATTGATATAAAATTAACGGAAATGGTAAATAAATCAAAATGAAGTAATTTTTTAACTCACTTTAGTATTCTAGCTATAACAAAATATGTGGAGAGAACATACTAAAGTTAGAAATAATGGCAATAAAATATTGAGTTGATGTTAGAATTTAAAGGAGGTCATCTCCATGAAATAAAAGGATACAAAATAAAAAATTAGGAAACATTATATTCATGTCAATTGATCTTGTAAAAGAAGCATAGAATTGGAACCTATAACTAAAAAATGAAATTAAAAAATATAAAAAAAAATAAAAATTAACAAAATATAAAAAATGAGAGGAAAGTGATAAAATAATAGAAGTTATAAGAAATAATAATATAGGGAAAGTTAGAGGAAAATAATCAAATATAAGTGATTAAAATAAAAGAGAAGGAAATGATAAAATAAGGGAATGGAGGTTTAAAAAACATATATAAGGAAGGTTAAAAAATGGTAATAACAAGAAATGGAATAATGTTGGTGGGAGAGAAAGGAAACAAAAATCACTTATAAAATAAGACCAAATTATTGAAGGCTTATAATATGAACCGTAATGATGGAGGGGTGTCCTAACGTTGGAACTATTTTGTGTAACTAAGTTTAATATTTTGGTAAGTTTGCTCTATATGGAGTTATTTTATTTTATTTTGTATTGAGTGGAACCTCTTGGACTTGATAGCTCACATCGACACTCTGATAGTATTCATCTCTCTTATAACCACATTACAACTTGGGGGTTCACGGGAAAGAAGAGTACCCAAGAAGCAAACAAAAAGGGAAAAGATGATCCGACGATATTTGACAAGCATATGGAGGAGAATGGTTGGATCTCCTTTAGTTGGCATTGGACTACATTTTAAAGTTAGATTCAACTCTCTTTATAATGCATGGTGTAGGATTTAGTGGTGAACAATACTTTGTTAGCTATTTTCATGTAGCTATCCAATAAATTAGTTATTAATGAAAATCAAACTGTTATTCTGAATATAAATATTTTAACAATGGATCAAGATTACATTATATTTTTTATGTAAGATGGTTATGACAATTGAAAATTGTATCAATAGTGGATAAAGGTAAACTATAAGTGTTGTTATGATTCACCAATGGTAATTCTATGGTAATGTGAATTAAGAGAAGCTTACAATTGTTTAACATAAATTAAGCTAATAGTTGGGTGGTTCCCTGTTGACTCTAGTTATTAATTAGGGAATAGATTTACCTTACCATATATACACTTTGTTGATTAAAATCACCTAATTATGTATAGAGATAATTTATTTATCTATACTTATCATTCAATGTACTGTTATGAAAATTGTGTGAGAAGAATGAATTGATCTATGGCATGAATTTGGTTCATTGCAATATTGGAATTTCCTCTAACCAAGTAAAACAAGTCTATACCTCTACCCATATCCTCTTAACCAATGATGATGAAATCCATCACTTGATTTTGTGCAAGATCAAGTGGCCAAGTAGACTAATTCATTCTCAAAGAGAGTTTCATTCATCTTCATAATGAAAAGAGTATAATAATAATACCATTCTTTCCTAGTCCTTCATAAGGTTCACCTCGTCTTAGAAACCTTTGTCAATATAATAGCTAAAAATAATAATCACTCTAGTGTCATATTTGCACCAAGCCCTCACCCTTGGGTTATAGTTCAAGCATTCAATTGTCTTCTTTTTCCTTCCCTAGAAGCAAAGAGCCTATTAAGTATATAACCATTTATTCCATTTCGTGGATCGCTAACACTAAAATATACAAAATTGACCTAATGTTGAAACCATAGCACCAAGTTGCACCAAATAAGGACTAAGAACTGGGATCTATGACTGAGTTCTACCCATGTCAAATATCAATTAAATAGAGGCTTTAGCACTTAACTATTTTCTATCAGGTCAGTATAGAAGACATCATTTATTGACTAGCTTTCCATCAACTGAAATTACCAAAGGGTCAACCCTCTAATCATCGAAGGTCAATCAATATTACGGTATCAATGCATTGCCTAACCTTGAAATATCCAATATAGGTTTGTCTCGATAGAAAAAACATTAACAGATGGGAAGGCTTCCCCCCTAGCTTCTTACCTGATAGTTGTAGGCTTGGGATATAGGATGTAGGCTAAAAGGAAATAGAAAGGAAAACCTTAAAATGTCAAGTCGTAAGGTCGAACTGAGTGAAGGATGATGTCATGATGATATGGAAATGTCACATGCATAATATATGTCCCCCAGATTAGGTGATCTGGCATGCCATGTTGGCATGAGTGAGTGATATTTGGCACACATCAGTAGTGACACATCACGAGTTTGAAGTCAACAATGAGATGTCAACAATTCCACATGGTTAATGACATGTCAAGGGGTGATTGGGGATGAATGATGATGTGTCATGCCAAGCTAGTGTATTGGAATATTGGCATATTGAGATTTTATTAAGGTTTAAAGTTGGAAAATTGTTGATATTGTGAAAATTCCTTGAAATGCAACAACTAGAAATAATTCTTTTATGTGATAAAATAATTAAGAAGATTATTATTTTATATTTAAAAATAATGAATTATTCATAGTGAAGTTTCTTTACCATAAAAAATATTGTGGAATAAAAAAATAGAAACTAAGAAATGCTAGCACACACACATAAAAATAACACCATTATTTTTGGACAATTGTCCCTAGAAAAGCCAAATGTGGAAAAACATGTGCAATAGTTGATGGTTAATATTATTATTCAATAGTAGAAATTTTGAGTACAATAAAATTACTCCAAACTGAAGTTTCTATTTGAGAGAAATAATAGAAAAAATATGTGAGGGAGTTTACCTATCGACAATTGACTCCCTCTAAAAGGCTAGTCATCCAACCTTTGCAAAAACCCTTCTACATTTCTCCTAAAAAGGCCTCCGCATGTGTCACTAACAAACCTTCTCACAACAAGTCATCCTTCATATATATGTTGCTGGAAGTGACTCTCCAACACTATGGAAAACTTTCCTGGCCTCTAGATGCTAAATTGATCTTCCCTACAGCTAAATCAAATTTCCTTCTTGAGGCACTGCGTAGCCCCCTAGAGAATAATCTGGTCCTCCTCTTCTTACTCTTTCTGTAACTGGAAAGTCCTCTTAAAATATTTATGTTACCCCTCTACCTCCTGCTACTCAATCACTAGCTCAATATCACTATTGAATCACCTACTACTAGAAAATAAAACTTCCTTGATCACTGAGTATCTGCAATTGGTGTATTCTCCATCAATCGATCAACCTCTTCTTGTAATCTCCAGTTGAGACTTATATGAACTGGATTAAAACTCAATCGATGGTAGAGATAATGTCCATGTCAATTTGTGTGAGTTTCTAGAGAATTCTCACCTTTCTCAATTAATTACTATTAATTAACTAGTTTTCCTAAGTTAGGCTTAGGGAAAACTTAAATGATGGTCAAATAATTTAATTGAGAAAGCTCTAGGTGGAATTTCCATAAACGATTTATAGGTTTTGGAGAACTCTCAGGGTTTAGCCTCTCCGTAAATTATCAAGATGAGAACACTATCCAATTCTACAAAAAATTACATTCCCTCTTAGCAAGAAAGGTCTTATCCAACTATCTCCATAACAAGTTCCCCACATTGTTGATGTTTGACAATTGTAACTGTCAATCACTTTCCACCAACACTATGCTAACTTTGATTCATCTACCACTTACTATAGTTTAACCATGTAGCATTTGTAATACTACTTACATTTCACTATACAACCTATATTGTTGCCAACTCTTCACCTACATTGGAACCGAACTAACACTCCCTCTCACTATTGTTACAATTTTGCAACTAAGAAGCGTCCACAATACTTTGTCTAAAATAATTGTGCCTCTTTCCTATGTTTGTCTCCTTAGTCTCTAGTTGCTACTAGATTTTTCTCTATATACTAGTAATATATGTTGCTATTGATTATGCATTTTTCCTCTTGCACTATCATCAATAGTGCTTTGTGCTCCTTAACATCATAATGCAACTAGTCTACAACTGCCACTATGGAACTGATTGCACTAACTAGCACTAATCCTCATGCTACTGAATATTGTGGTCCCCTGTAACAAAGGTAATAATCCATGAAGAAACACCATCTAACGCTCATCTCAATGGGACCTGCCCAAATCATTGTGAAAACTTTCATATTAAAGCTCCATATCGCCCCACCTCTCTCGTAGAGGTATAGCTAGATACATGGTGAAATATTCCTCCATCCTAGAGGAAAGATTGTTGAAAAGTGTGCAACAAGAAATGCTAAATTTAGAATGTGCTAAAAATAGACCTGCTAAAATAACATGTCTAAAAATAGCATGTCTAGAAATAACAATTTGGCTAGTGAGGTCTTGCCACATTGGGTGAGAGGTGAAACTGCTAAAAATAGAACGTTCTAAAAATAGCATTTCTGGGTCCCTTCCTATTTATAGTAGTCTCTAGTCTATCCGTAGGAAGTAAAATTAATTTTCATCTTAACAACAGTTTAAAATATTAATTAATTAATCTCCATGAGTTAATTAATTATGAAAAATTAAACTTGAAGTCTTTGTGAGATCATGTAATTATTTTCTCCCTTGATTTAGGAATTCCCTTTATTAAAGGAGATAAGGTTCAGTTCTATAATTAGAGAATTAGTTGACTTAGTTCTAACTAGTCAAGTCTATTTAGATTATTTTAACAAGTTGGTAAAATAATAAAATATAGTTTGTTAATGCTTGCATGCATGTGACAACTATTATTTTAGATAACTAAGGATTCACTCATGGATAATTGTTGCATGTCAGTTCTGTCAGAGACCTAGTTGAGATCAGATGTGGGACAGTCTACTATTAGATGCTTAACTATTTCTAGTAAGTAGTTTTTGCATGGTTGAGGAACTAGTGTTCTCAAGGAATACGTAGTTGGACCATTGGTTGTTTTTGGTATGTTGAAATTAATGGCATATGATTTTGCCATTATTTCCTAAGAAAACTACGTAAGGAACATAGGGAAAGCCTATATAAATAGGGCTTGGTTGGTTCATGAGACATATCTTTATATCTTCATAGTTCATTGAGAAATTATTTGTGTATTGTGAAGAGGATTTCCACATGATTGATAATACATCGTTGGGGTTTTATGCTGGTGCTTTCCCCTGGATATATCTTGTGTTATGTGTTATTATTTCTCTTGATCGGCTATTCATGTTTCTACTTGATGTTGCTCATGAATTCAATTATGCTTCCACTTAACGTTTTTGTAGAAGTAGAACAAGTATTATGCTTTAGGACATTGCATATATTAGTTTGTTCTACAGGTGAAATTTCTACATGGTATCAGAGCACAGGTGATCAAGAAAGAACAATATACTAGCAGGAGAAATTCGAAGTTTATTATTTGGGATATAGATCTCAAGTTCTTATCACATTTATTTCATCGATGGCATTCTATGGTTTGAGGCTTGAGTATGCCCTTAATGGCAGCTCAAACTATATAGCTTGGAAGGATCACATGGAGGCGGTTTTGGAAGATAATGGTCTAAAGGATTTCATTGATCAAGAAATCCCTAAGCCTACTGACAAGACTGAGTAGGTGGAATGGAGGAAGTATGTGGCTAGAGCTAGGAGAATTCTCTTGGAGGGAGTGCGAGATCAGATTGTCTTGAGCCTCCATGGGAAGGAGACTCTGCATGCAATGTGGAAAACATTGAAAGATTTATATCAGAATAGCAGTGATCAGAGGAAGCTGGCACTAAAGGACAAAATTCGAAAGATCAAGTGTGAAAGGGATGAGACGATCTCTATGTATCTGACCAAGCTCATCACATGCAGGGATGAGCTTGCAGGTGTAGGGGTCATGACATCAGACGAGGATATGGTGAGTCTGGCACTCCTTGGCCTTCCTAAGAGCTGGCGTAGCTACCAGGACTCGGTGAATGGAAGGGAGAAACTACCAGATTGGGAACGAGTATGGTCGGATTTGATGCAGGAGGAGATCCGATGGAGCACCAAAGACAGTTCTTCATCTATGCATGATGATGAGAATTGTGCCTTAGTCAGTAAGGAAAAGAAGTGGAAGGAGAATGTTTCTCTTTCCGAATCCAGTTCTTCCAATGATGGGAAGAAGGTTGACAAATTGAAAATGTGATGCTTTCGCGGTCATGAGATGGGCCATTATGCTCCAAATTATCCATGGAGGAAATCCAAGTAGGGATCTGGGGAAGGATTTGAAGGTGAGGCACTTGCTTCACAATTTGAGTTGGATTTCACACTCTTCGCATGCATGGTTTCATCCATGGTGGTAAGTGGTTGGTTTCTTGATAGTGGAGCTTCTTTCCACATGACCACCAACAAGAGTTTGTTCAGTACTTTGGAGGAGAAATATCTCCAGATACTCATAGCGATGGGTAATTATGAGAAGTATAGTGTCTCAGGTGTAGGTACAATTATTTTTCAGAGGGAGCATGGAGCTCACCTTACCTTGACCAATGTCAAGTATGTACCAAGAATGAAGAGAAACTTGGTGTCAATTGTGATGCTGGAAGACAAAGACTATGATGTAGTCTTCAATAAGGGAAAGGTTTTCCTTAGGCAGATCATCACTAGATAGGTGAAGGAAATTTGTTCACAGGTCAAGAACCTGTGTTCTCTTGAGGTTCAAGATGCATGCAAAGCCTTGAGCTGCAAGGTAACTGATGGAGACTTGGTGGTTGAGAGGGAGGGTATATTACCTCTCAACATGCAGAGCTAAAAGAAGTCTCAGACGATTGTGGAGGAGCCATGATTCTGCAGCAACTTCAAGAGGTTGTGGAGCAACCACAATAAGGGAAGCTAAGAGGAGATCAAGTAGAGACATCTACACATGCAAAGACCTCCAGTAGGGGGAAACTTCAAGCTAGGTGAGCTGAGGGATCACATGCAGCCATACCTCCAGGTAGGAGGTGGGGTGATGTGGATTGATCATCCCAAGGAGGAGGGGTAGGATCCTTGAGGTACCCAACCTCTTGGATGAGACCTTGCTACAGGAGCCCCGATGTGGAGTAGGAAGAACTGACTAATTGGGTAGAGACAGATGCAGATGGAGTGGCAAAGAGAGCGATAGTGAAGGGAATCCCAGGACAGTGCATAGCTAGCAGGCTGTAGCAATACGAGAGGCACAAGTGTTTTTCGTAGTGCTAGGTGGCACAGAAAGATGTGCAATGTTACGAGATGCATGGAGATGTTGCAGTAGCGTAGATGTTAGAGAAGGAGCACTTGTCAGCAGCAGGTAGAGCTTCAGCATCAGAGTATGTTTCTAGCCCAACATAGTGGTCAGTTGGGAGTGTTTTTGTTCCAAGTGTTGTTGGAGCAAGTGGACCAGGTAGATTTGTTCAATGCAGAACATTCCAAAGTTATAAGATCGGGTTCAAGAGAAAGCCTTTCTTGTTGAGAGGGAGTGTTGAAAAGTGTGCAACAAGAAATGCTAAATTTAGAATGTGCTAAAAATACACCTGCTAAAAATAGCATCTCTAAAAATAACAGTTTGGCCAGTGAGGTCATTGGCCATATTGGGTGAGAAGTGAAACTGCTAAAAACAGAAATTTCTAAAAATAGCATTTCTGGGTCCCTTCCTATTTATAGTAGTCCCTAGTCTATCTATAGGAAGTAAAATTAATTTTGGTTTTAAAGCAGTTTAAAATATTAATTAATTAATCTTCATCAGTTAATTAATTATAAAAAATTAAACTTGAAGTCTTTGTGAGATCATGCAATTATTTTCTCCCTTGATTTAGGAATTTATCCCTCGATTAAAGGATATAAGGTTGAATTCTATAATGAGAGAATCAGTTGACTTGGTTCTAACTAGTCAAGTCTAGTCAGATTATTTTAACAAGTTGTTAAAATAATAAAATATAGTTTGTTAATGCTTGCATGCATGTCACAACTATTATTTTAGATAACTAAGGATTCACTCATGCTTAACTGTTAGAGACCCAGTTGAGATCAAATGTGGGACAATGTACTATTAGATGCTTAACTATTTCTAGTAAGTTGTTTTTGCATGGTTGAGGAACTAGTGTTTTCAAGGAATATGTAGTTGGACCATTGGTTGTTTTTGGTATGTTGGAATTAATAGCACATGCTTTTGCTATTATTTCCTAAGAAAAATACGTAAGTACCATAGGGAAAGCCTATATAAACAGGGCTTGGTTGGTTCATGAGACATATCTTCATATCTTCATAGTTCATTGAGAATTGAATAGCCTGAGAGCTAATTCTTTTTGTATTGTGAAGAGGATTTCCACTTGATTGATAATACATGGTTGGGGTTTTATGCTTGTGCTTTCCCCCGGATATATCTTATGTTATGTGTGATTATTTTTCTTGATCAATTATGCATGTTTCTACATGATGTTTCTCATGAATTCGATTATGCTTCTACTTAATGTTTTTGTAGAAGTAGAACAAGTATTATACTTTAGAACATTGCATATATCAGTTTGTTCTATAGGTGAAATTTCTACAAAGATCGTCGATATTTGCTAGAGCTGCCACTTTATCCTAGTTCTCCTTCTTTACCTTCTTCCTGTGAGGAAACTAAGAACTGTAGTGGGCAGACTTGTGACACTTAAAGCACTTGATCTTAGAAAAATCCTTCTTCTTCTTCTTTTCTCCTTGCAAGCATTGTCCTTGACTGAGACCTTTTCCTCTCCCTTTCCATGCAAGGGCCACATTGTCTTCCCCCTTCACACCATTTGATACTTTGTTGCTACTATTACTAATGGAGCTCATTACTATAGCTCGCCTCATCTCCTTTTGTGAAATACCTTCCCACATTTGATCCCACCCATGCAAAATATATATTCCTAGAATTCCTAGGATGAAATTCTCTTAGTGCTCGGTGACACTATTGAGGGTGAACCTAATTGTTTCTGTAGGTTTTTGCGTCTCTCCTACAATTGTTATTTCATCTCATCTATCCTGAAATCTAGTGAGAAAGGTGTTGATGCCTTAACCTTTCTACATCCTAGAATTCCTCAGATTTTCCTTCAGAAGCATCTTTTGTTGTTTAAAAGGATTCTCAAATAAACCCGTGAGAGCATCCCACATCTCTTAAGGCATATTCTTGGTCTCTGTGTGTGAGACTATAGGATCTTGAACTCTATCAATAATCATCTACTTTTCCTTAGCCATTTCCTTTATGAAATTTTCTATTTTTTTCTAGTCTATAGGTCCTGCCATAATGTTATCTCCACAAGCGTTTAGACCATGCTCATCTAGAAGAAAGGACATCTTGGCCTCCAAGATGATATAGTTGGAAGCACCATCAAATTTTTCTAGATATCTAAGCCATGTTGTGGCCAATTTTGTAAAATATCCCTCTTTTACCAATTGGGTTGCTAAAGCTACTATTCATACTCTTTCCTATAGTGAGAAAAACTATCTGGTACAACTGGAAACTTTTGGACTTTTGAAGCTAGAAATCCTCTAAGCAAAACACCTTCTGTGTGTGCACTTTCTCTTCCACCTGGAACTAAATCTGCGCTAGAAAAGTATTGCAAACCCTCTATGTCCATACAAGAAATCTTCTCTAAAAGAATACTAAGTTGTTTCTCCCTCTGCCTACTACAATCGCTTCCCTGAAAAAACTAAACTTTCCTACCACCTTGCAACTAGAAAATCAAATATTGTCTTTGTTACTAGATGTCACTCTTTGAAACTCTAGAAGACTTTACTGACCTCTAAATGTTGAATCTATCTTCCCCACATTTAAATCGAAATGACTTCTTGAGGCATTGAGAAGCCCCTACACAACCTCCTAAAGAGTGATTTTTGCCTCATGTTTTGAGTCGATTGATTCTTCTGGAACCATAAACTCCTCTGGAAAATTTCTTTATCGCCCCTATTCCACTTACTACTCAAACTCTAGCTCATTCTCACTATTGAATCAACTACTACTAGAAAATCAAACTACCTAGATCACTATCTATAACTGGTGTATGCTCGATCTATCAATCGACCTCTTCTTATAGTCTCTAATTGAGACTGCAATGACTAGGATTAAAACTTGATCGATGGTTGAGATCATCTCCAAGTCTATCCATGTAATTTTAAAGAAAAATCTCACCTTTCTCAATTAATTACTATTAATTAACCAATTTTCCTAAGTTAGACTTAGGAAAAATATAAATGATGGTCAATTAATTTAATTAATCTATCTTTAGGTGGAATTTCCAAAAATGATTTTTGGGTTTTGGAGAAATCTTGTGTTTTAGACTTTCCACAAAGTTTCAAGACCATAACACCATCTGATGCTACACAAACTAACAAATATTCCTATATACCAATATACACATCAACATCTCCACATGTGAAAGGATGTGTCAACATTGTACACATGTCATATGGTGATTGTAGGGAAGAGATGAGGCAGAAGTATAAGTTCGTAGGATGATTTGGAAACCAAGCCTATCCTATTGGGAAATCATAGTTTCCCCATTATAGAAATTTCCTAATATTCCAATATCCCAATATGTTATATCAACATATCAAATAATTGTGCCAAGGGGTATTCAATATATTAGATCTATGGCCATATAGGCATATTTGCATATCAATTGATCTACATGATTACAAAGGTTTCTTATATACCAATATTGACATATCAATGAATCAAAGCCATGATATGTCGACATTATTGCACACATTTTTTCAAAGTTCCAAGGAAGTAGTGGTACCATATTTTTCTTCAAAGTTTGAGATCATCAGCCATCAATTTTTGTGTCATTGTAAACCCATTCTGCAAATTTGCAATGTAAATGATGCTAGAAATACTGTGTATTTTGGCGATGAATTTCATCCTATGAGGTTTTTTAGCTCACTGACTCATTTTTGTTTCTACACACAGATGATTAGTAGATTTTTTTCCTCTAGCCTCACCCCCAAACTAGGGTGGAGTTAATCATCAACGTCTTAGGGAAGTTCTATTGTTTTAGTCGAGTCTTATGTAAAATTGATTTAGGAATAATTTAAGTTAATTGTCTAAGTTATTTTATTACAAATCACTTGGTCTAATATATCATATTGTGTCACAGAATTGGGTAATTAATTAATGGTCTATATCGAATGATTATCCCCTTTCGACGATTGAATTATGTAAAATATTATGTAAAATATATTTAGTGCATGGTCCCTCATACTCAAACACCATGGAAAAAATATTTGAGCGTGGAAAAGATAAGTTATCCCCTTAAGTGTCAATTAATTAATTCTTTTTGAAAAAATAAAATCAATCCTAAGCCAGAAATTTGATTAATTTGAGTAAAAAAATAAACTACTGGAGAAATTAAATTTTCCAAGCGAAAAAATTCATGGGTCTTAATGGGAATATTAGAACTTTCAAGAAAAATTGAAACCCTGGGCCTTGGTGGTCAAGTCAAAGTTGATTTCCTCAGGAAATTAGCTCAAAATAATTATTTTTTAGCTAATTAAAAATGGGTTTAGTGAGAAATTTGAAAATTACTCAAAAACAATTATTTCAGTGGCAGAGATTAAAACAACATCAAAGATTTATCAACAATCGAGATTATTTTGACAGGGATCAAGCCAACTAGCCGTTATTTTCCACATGGAGGATTTATCAATAAATTAGAAGTCATTTGTGTCTCAAACCATCTAGTGTTGGGCTAATTTAATTCTTAGGAAAAGCTGATGTAAAGTTATTGTCCCGCTGTAAGAATTTTTAATTAATCATAATAAAGACTTTGGGGTGAATTTCATGGTGTCTATGTTCTACTGATTTTTGGTACGTGCTAGTACCGATATTCCTATATTGTGTTTTAATCTTTTTAATTTAAATTGTTATTTCATTGTAGATTATAGGAATAGTCTATTGGTAACCTTAGGGCTTATCTTAGGCAATCTGATTCATTGTTGTTCTAATGGTTTATGCTTGAGGAATTATGTAGTGTTTGCAGGCTCCCTAAAGCTTGGGCTTTGAGTTCACAAACTATGGGCATAGGCTAACCTTGTTTGGACTTCAAATGTTTTTATGTTTTTACTAACTTCGTAAGCTTGTAGCTTGCATTTATTTTTCAAAGTACATCTAGCCATTATCAAGAAATATTCAGAAAATTATTTGTTAAAATTTCTCTAAGCATTGTATATTTGTACATTTTGTAAAGAGAATTAGTATAATATATTTTGTAAATTATTTTCATTCTAACTCTTGTTTACCAGCTAGGATTTTCGAGTTTTTGAGATTTTGGAATTTCTGTATATATTGGGGCTTAAGGTATTTGTAAATTCATTTGTGCAGTTGTGATCAAAGGTAAATAGTTGGATTAGAGATAGATCTAGGCCCTTGAGGGAAATATCTAGCCTATAAAAAAATTGCATGGCCAACTACAGAAGAATTTTCATGAAATTGAAGAAATGAAGTAAGAATATTTTTTTTGGAGTAAGGGTTTCAAGTTTTTAGGGTTCTTAGGCATGGTTTTCTCCTCCAAACCCTCAACATCACCCTTTGAGGCCTCTGTGTCTTCCCTTTCAACCTCTTAGAGGATGTTCACAAGCCCTAGGGCTCTCGACCTTCCCTTTAGGCCTTGTCGCAAGCCCTAGAGGGCCTTCTTCTCCCCTTTTATCCCCTTATCCATCTTCTATTCGGATCCTCCTCCTCTTAGATCCCTATGTCCTACATTCACTATCCTTCCTTCCTCCTTCGCGACCCTTATCGTCTCCTCCTCTGTCTCTAGTGCCCTCTTCTACTAAGGCCACAACCTCTTTATGTTTCCAACAACCTCTTTGGTTTTCATGAGGCATGTTACCACTCAAACCAGCAGGGAACCTAAAGGATTTCCTAAGAGGGTAACTGCTAGGTTAAGGGAAACTGTGGAGGCTTAGCCCATTGTCACCACAGCTAAGTCTGCCTTCCCTTTACATAATTTCACCAATGGGAGGATTCCTAGTAGTGTAGGGATTCCCTTGTAAAGTATATGTCAATGGATAGGTGAGAATTGGCCCCAAAAACCCTTTCCCAAGGATGGAGTGAATAATGGATCTTGCTTTCTCTTTAAGTAAGCGACTTGGTCTACCAAGGATAAGGGGTGAGGATTGGAGGGTTGAGGGAGGAAGGATCGGCTTATGAAGACATTTCTCAATCCCTATAATCCTTGGGAAATTTTGATTCCCAAATGATACTTGACAAATAGTCTTTATTGAGAAGTGGGACCACACGGGGCCAAGTGGATCCAGCCTAGGTTCAGGGATGGAATGTAGAAACCAATGATATTCCCATCCTCAAAAAGGTGAGGGGAAAGGACCAAATCATAATACTTTCTTCCAAAGGTTGAATTGACCCTATTGAGGTTTCGCCTTGGGGATGCGTAGGTACAGTTTGATCCTAGAGCTAGGGCTTGAGATTCCTGAAGATTCAACCATTAGAATTGCCTGAATTTTGGAGGAGAGGGAGGGGACTTACTAGCGTAGTAGCCTATATGAGATCAAATTTTGTTATGTACCTAGGGGGGGTAATATGGGGTACCGAGGGAGGTACCCAAGGTAATAATGTAATAATGGGATGGGCCATAGTAATAAATAAGGTGGTTAACCCATGTCATGTAAGGGACCACAAGTAGTTAATAATAATGTAATGGGCCCATGGTATTAGTTGATGGTATGAGGGAACCATGGTAATGACCCATGGTATTGTATGTATGAGGCCTATATAGAGGCTAGAGACTCCACATGGAGAGATAGGAAGAGAAGTATTCTTGTATGAACAAGCATATGGCTTGTGTGGAGTATTCTCCTTCCTTAAGGAGTGATTGTATGGTGTTGCCCTACCTTAAGGGTTTTGATAATAAAGAAGCATTCTATCTATTTCTATCTTGTTATTCTTGGGTTATTTCTATTATCATAATATTTTTGGGTTAGAGCTACAACAAGTGGTATCAGAGCACTTTCTTGGGCACAAAAGTGGAGAATTTTTTTTCTTTTTGCAGGATTTCAAGGGCGGCGAGTTTGCAGATCAGATCTGTACGTTTTGGTTCAAGATCTACAAAATCTAATTGCATATATGTATTCCTTGTGAAAAAATAGCCGATTTCAAAAAAAAAAATCGGTGAAATCGGAGTCCGGATGAAGGAGATATTGCTAATCTAAAAATCAGTAGGGTTGGAGACAATTTTTCGGGGCAGCGAATTTGCGGCGCAGATCTAGATGTCCTGGTGCAAGATCTACAAAATATAATTGTAGATCTGGAATATTTGTGGAAAAATACCCAATTTCAAAAAACAAATCAGTCGAATCGGAGTCCGGATGAGGGAGATATCGCTGATTTAAAATCAGCACTTTTTTTAGAAATTTTGGGTGACGGCGGGACAGTAGCAGCGCAGATCTGGAATTCTAGTGCCTAGATTAGGATTTCTATCACATGGGCAGATGCAGAATGATTGTTCCATTTCTAAAAACAGGTCATAATAAGGATTCTGAGCAATATTGACGGATCTGTGACCATTTCAATTTTTCACCAATATTTATGTGATGGCGGGCCTAGATCGGAATTCGAGGGAGTTGTATAAATTTGACGGTTCTCACACGTCAAAATGGCTAGCACAAATGGAGCAGTATTTCAGATTGAATCATATCCTAGATGATTGGACTAAGCTTAGGGAGGGGACCCAGTACTTGGACAGTGAACGATGGCAATGGGCGTTATGGCATCAGCGTCGCAATGCACCTTTTGCGAGTTGGGCCCAATTTGCCAAAACTCTTATAGAGTGCTTTGACCGTAAATCAAATCTTGTGGATAAGCACACACAGATAGACACACAGCCTAGCAAAGCTGTTATTTTTACAGGAAAGAAGGAAACCAAGGAACCAAAAGGGTTATTTTTGGCTGGTATCTCGGTATTGCAGGTTCATGGATTGATTCAGAAGGAGAAAATCATTGTGTCTTTCAATCCGAGTTGCAAACAAAATCTTATAAATGTCAACTTGGCAAAGAAATTGCAAGTCCCAGCAAAACAAATTGAACATACACAGGTTGATAATGAGGATGTTCAAGTGTACAAGGATTTGAAGATTTCTATGGATAAATATGTATTGCATGGTGATTTTTATGCCTCAGAGATGGATAATATGGATGTTGTTTTGGGATATCCTTGGATGGAATCCGTGGGTACTATCAATATTAATGTGCAGAAGAAATTCCTGAAGCTATGGTATAAAGAGAAGAAAATTACATTACAGGATATTTCCATCCATAAACAGGTAGAGCACATGGAGGCTGCAGCAGAAGATGTTCAAGGAACTGACATATCAGATGATGAGCCTTTGATGATCGACAATCAAACACAAACAGAGGCTGCAGAAGAAAAGGTTACAGGTGATGATAC